>SKCR01025553.1:0-39626 GCA_019454045.1 Zanthoxylum bungeanum
TCTCCATTTCCAGCAAAATT
Organism: Zanthoxylum bungeanum; assembly: GCA_019454045.1. Classification (NCBI taxonomy): domain Eukaryota; kingdom Viridiplantae; phylum Streptophyta; class Magnoliopsida; order Sapindales; family Rutaceae; genus Zanthoxylum; species Zanthoxylum bungeanum. The sequence continues at coordinate 21 of SKCR01025553.1, forward strand.
ATATGTGATGTTGAGGAAAAATTTCTTGCGGCCTTATAATAATTAGGGGTGAGCAACGGTTCCGGTTCTACCCGGAACCGGTTGGAACCGGACCGATTTTCCGGGTTTGGAACCGGAACCGGTTGTAATCGGGTAGGTTCCGATTCCAAAAATGAAGGAACCGATTTTATCTGGGTAGGTTCCGGTTCTAAAATGGTCGGAACCGGAACCGGACCATGGAACCGGAACCGGAACCGCATTTGAGATCCGGATTAGATACCCGATTTTTACCCATTTTTAATACCTGTAGCAGCAGATCGTTTTATCTCCTGTTTGCGTCTAGGGTTTGATTTGTTTTGATTAAAAAAATGGAATTCTTGTGTAGGATTATGTTTTTATGGATATATTGAAGGAAACAGAGCAAGGGTTCTTGCTGTTGCCTAAAACCAATTGCAAGCAGTTTCATGTTCCAAGCTGCTTTTATTCTTCTCTCGTTTTTAGACTTTGGAGCCTTGATGGGCTATATTTGTAATAATATCAGTGTTGAAATTGTCAAAATCTTATTATTAAAGAGTTACACAGCTCTTTCAACGCAATAAATAAACAATTTTATTATGCCTCAACAAATGGATGCCAATGGCAATAAGATTAAATGCATGGCTTGCAATGCATGATCATTTGTATACTTTGTTAATATATTTCAAGCTTATTGATCTGACAATGTTATATTAATAGGGTAATTCGGAACCGAACCGGAACCGGACCGGAATCGAATTGGAACCGAATAATAGAGAGTACCCTATTTAATTGGGTAGGTTCCGGTTCCACTTAGTTAGGAACCGATTTTTTCCGGGTAGGTTCCGGTTCCATGCGGAACCGGAACCGAAACCGAAACCGGTTTTGCTCACCCCTAGGCTTAAAAGAAGTACAATATATTTACCACATCCAAATTCTTTAATTTTTTATTTTTTTCTGTTTTTATAAAATATTTTTCAGGGTTTTTTTAGGGAGCTAGTTTAATTGAAAAACACAGATTTTTTTTTTTTGGCAAGCTTTTTCACACTACATACTATACAACACTTGTCATTAATTTTTTTGTTATTAAATTTTTTAACTCACAGATAATTTTTTTTAATTTTTCACATTTATTTAAAAAAAATGTTGGAAATTAATTGTTGTTAATTATTTGGTGTTGTTAAATAACAACAATTAGTAATAATTTCATTTGGAAATTATTAAGTTAATTATTTGGTATTGTTAAATAACAACAATTAGTAATAATTTCATGTTGGAAATTATTAGTTAATTATGTGGTGTTGTTAAATAACAACAATTAGTAATGATTTCATTACTAAGTAAACAACAAGAGTTGTTAATCAAATAATTAAGTAACAACAAGAGTTGTTAAGTGACAACAATTAGTAAAATGTTAAATGGGGAACAAATGGTACACCCATGATGGTAACATTTTTGGAAGGGTTAGAGAAAGTCATTATGCATCCAAATACATGTGATTACATAGTAATCAATGCATGTGATTAAATAGTAATCAAGGATTAATAGTAATCCATGCATATGAGCTAATAGTAACTTGGTTTCCCTCATATAAATCAGACCATTTGCTTATTGAGTTAAGCAATCAATTAAGTTTGATTAAAAGGTCTATACAAGAAGAAATGTATGCAATTGTGTTGTGATTAACTTAGATTTATTTCAATTAGCATGTAAATAAATATAGGACTAGTAATACATGTATGGTTAGATCCTAAGAGGATAAACATGTAAATATATTAGGGATTATGTTTCCTAACATTGGTATCAGAACTTAAATGCATGTATTCTAGTTGGATTACACAAAAAATGCATGAACATGCATGAAAAATGTTGAAAATGCTTATGGTTTTTGTTTTTCAAAAATGATTTGCTTCCAAATTTGGGCCGTAATAACTCTCTGTATAAAATTGATAATCGCATGTTCAAATATGTTTTGAAAACTAGGTCATGAGATCTTCAATTTGGTATATCATTTGCTTAATTTGGATTAAAATTGAGAAAGATATGGACCCTAGAAGTTGGCTAGTTGAATCTGTTTTTACCCAGAAAAACACTCCCAGAAGTGCCGTACTACATGTCATCCGGTATTTACAAAATCAGACGACAAGTCGTCCGATTTGTGTACGACAAGTCGTACTCATAGAGCTCAAAGGGACGACATGTCGTCCATGTATCATGCAACCGACAAGTCGGTTACACCTATAATTGCCAACCGACATGTCATACAGTCACGGAACACGCGGACGACATGTCGTCTGCGCGTGTAACTCGATCGAGACTGGCCGACGCGTGAGGGCGAGTGGGAGCCTGTGGCCGAGTTACACGCGCCCACACACGCGTGGCGGCGCGTGAGCCACTCCTGTGGCGCGTGAATGGCGTGTGGACATCTGTGTTGGCCCGTGTTGGTCATGTCTGTATCGGTTTGCTTCTGTAATTCCGATCCGCCATGGTTAAAATTCTAATCCTTTGTGCAAAATGTTTTAATCGACCACGATAAATTTGTTTTATCATATAAACTTTGTGTTTATGAAAATGAATATCTTTGTGATGTTTATTTTAGTCAATGTAACTTTGTGTTTCATTTATTGATTTTTGCTTGTATTTGTTGCAGAAAAATCATGGCGATTATTCGAAGAATTGCAAAAGTGATTACGACACCTACAGACCATGAGATGATATTAGACATGTTGATGGAAATGGATAAATATCGAATGAGTGAAAGCGATATATGATTTCGCATATCATCATTTTCAATAACATGTTACAGGAGTCTATCTGGGCAGGTAATTGGATAGGACAGCCGAATAGATTTAGATTACTGAGAAATACTCTCCCCAAGATATGGCAAAAATAACTTACTCGTATTTGTATATTAGTAAAACGTGAGGAAAAACATGTTCCTTATAATAAAGCCATTGAGAGGTTAGCGGTTCAGTATCTACGGCATAAGGCAAATAATACTATTTTTCATTCGATGTCTCTGAAACGTTGTAAGGATCCTAAATTTGCTATAGGTTTTCCATGGATGTCCAAGATCAATTACGAGTTACCCAAAGAGTTTGAGGATTCGTATCAAAAAACGTATATGAGTTGGGACTCTACAACTTGGATGTAACATCCCGCCTAGGCGAGGATGCTACCGGCAGGAGACAGGCTAAACCCATCTCCATAAGCCTCTAAATCTACCGAAATTTCGGCATGATGTATTTGTAACATCATGCAACCTGGCCTGTAGCCAGCATCCACAAACATCAAGAAATACAACAATCTCGGCCTCAGGCCGGAAACGCAATATCAAGGCCTCAGGCCTGAACTCAAAGAACAAAATATAAGCTATTTGGCCTCCGGCCAGAACTCAAATGAAACTATACTATTACATGACTTATACAAATAAGAATGCAAATACAAAAACTATACAAAGGGCCGTGAGGACCCATACTCGACCCAGGACTCCATTGACTGCAAATGGGGCGATCCACCGTCTTCAAAGTCTTCACCGAACTACTGTTATTAACCTGCAAAACCGCAACATAAAGATGTGAGTCACATTGACTCAGTAAGTAGCATGCAGAAATTACAAAACAGGTATAACTATGTGATCCTGTTATCCATTTAGATACCATACATCTAAATACTGATCATTTGATCCGAACACATGTACATAACTAACTTCAGATTATCACACTCCATATAACACGTTATGTTTTACTTTACTGCTAACAACTAAAGTTCACTACATTTACTCTGTGCAACAAGAATTCTTTTCTCAATCTACCATTCATACTCTTTATTAGTCTGGAGCAGGCATTTATAATAACTTTCTCTCTTTTATTATCTTGAAATATCATCAAATCGGAGTTTAAATTATCTTTTCCATTACACAACCAACTTCGACAGTTTTATAACTTAGATTCTAGCTCCATTATCACATGAATATATTATCATTACCTCATGAACTATCATTGTTACGATATATTCCTTTTAAGAGAACAACGACTCATAATCATCATTAATATGTATATATGCCTTTACAAGATACCATGTCATCAGGCATTTAAAATCTTACGAAAAGACACTTTTATATAAACATATCACCTACCTATATTAACCATGCACATTCCGATGAAAAAGTCACGCTTATATGAAATGTTACTTTAATACCTTTCCTGATGCACTCATATGCGAAAGATACCAATGTCGCAATGCATATACCTCAAATATATATACATCACAAATAACTCACTCGAATACATGATTTATATGCAGAAATCGTAAATCAATCTTTACTTCAAATTGCTGTGCCTTTATGAACATATTCTATAAAATTATTTATGCAGAATACTGAGTTGAAAACATCACTCGAAAAATAATTTCTGTATTAAAATTCTAAATTCCTTATAAAACCGTTACTTCTGGAAAACTTTCCTTTCTAAAGAGTTCTTTCTGAAAGCTGAAACGGAAGACTGAAAACCATTCTTGAAAACTGAAATCTGTTTCCAAAGAAATCTGAGACTGTGTTTAAAGCTATAATCCGTATCTGAACTGAAAACTGTATCATTAAAACTGTTTTCTGAAAATTTAATATTTCAAAACTCCTTTCTGAAAACTGGTATCTGGGTATCTGTGGAAAAACTGGCGCATGGAGGCGTTACGTATCGTCCGTCCCCCCATACGCTAATCTGGAGGCAGGAGTGCAAATCCATGACTTTGGGGCGTTACGTATCGCCGTCCCCCAAAGCATGCCACTACTGTCTCATAATCTGGGGGTCTAGGGGCGTGATATCTCGCCGTCCCTCTAGCCCATCTGGGAGGATCTGAGAGCATCCCCTCAGTCCTCAACATGTGCACATGTTATCTGTATCCGTCAATTCCGGCTGTATCTGAAGTTACATATGTTGGGATTTATGTCCTAGAGCTTCATGTGTTGTAAAACGGAATTGATTATTGTAATAATTATAAACACATTATTCATTTATCAAAGTTGTTTGATTTAAATTGCATATTGTCTAATTGTCTTGTTTACCTTGATTACTTTTGTACCTTTAGACTTAGTGTATGTTTGATACACAAGAGGATTTAAGTCTGAAGTTAGTAATCTAAATTGTCCATAGAGAGCAAACAGAGTGGGTACTTTGTTTGTGGTTTATCTATAGCTGCGGTTCATTCTATACTTGTATGACGACCTTGATCCGGGTTCGTTCATGTGGTGACATGAGAATGGAGGCACCTTGTATGATATGATCATATAGGACTGGACTCAGATAAATATGAATTTCTTTTAATATCCGTTAACCCAAGAAATTCATTTTATCTACTAGATGGTCATATATGGATTAATCTTAATCCTGAGTGTACTACGAACTCCTGCATGTTAGGCCGTGTCCTTTGATTTACTATGGTGAGGTTGGTGTAGCAGTCCCGCCAATAACTACGTATTTTGGGGATATGGTTTGGTATGTAGCTGGGAACGTTTTACATAGATATGGAATTCACTCATTCTTTCGAGAAGTAGAAGAATATCTCTTTTAAGAGTTGATTCGGGACTTGAATAATTTTGAGCGCTCAACTTTTCTATTACGAATAGAAAGTATTATATTCATAATTGTTATGAATTAATTGTTCATTATAGAATCAATGGTGCTTAGAGACAAAATATTTAGAGGGGTATAACGGACTTATGACCCGTCTCTATTTATGAGATATTCGTGAAGGGCTATATCCATATGTAGTGACTATATCGATGGACACCGAAGTTTGTTCGGCTTATATTTTCATCTACGGTAACGGGAGTTCAACTTCGAGTTTTTAGTGGAATAACGCGGAGTTAATAATTCGTAATATTTAATTAAAGAGTTTAATTAATATTTCGGAATTATTGAAGCTCGAAACCGTAGGTCCATTTGGTCCCCGTGCTAGCTCGATTAACTGTAGCAAACCTAATATAATTAGATTATCTAATAATATGCTCACATTATATTTAAATATTATTAATATGATTAATAATATTTTTGTCACAAATGAAAATAATATTAAATTAGTTTAATATTATATTTTCTAATAGTTTGATTATAAGATAATCAAATAATAATTATAAGATAATTATTACATCATCATTGATAATGCATAATTATGACATCATTATTTGATAATGGTAAATGCATTATCAAGACAAGCCTTAATGGTTTGCCAAATCATCCACCAAGTTTTTGTTAATTAGTTTTGACCTAATTACCTAACTTGTTCCATTATCTAATGGATTTGGTTGACACTCCACTCAAGTGTGTTGGCCATTTACAATTGATAAAATGAGTGGATGTTGATGGAATGGCTTTAGTTCATATTCTCTACCATTCCCACTCAAAGGTTGGGGTGAATTCAAGTAAACATCATACTTAGCATTTTGGAAAAAGTTTTTCAAGAGAGAGCTAAAAACATTCACAAAAGTTGTGAGTAAGGTAGAGAGAAAAATCTTATTTCTCAATAGTTGAGATTAGAAAGAAAAACAAAAGTGAACAAGATACTTGATCTTCTTCATCTCATCTTTCTAAAGCCAAAAGAGTTTGTGACATTATCAACTTCTCTAAAAAGTTTAGAGGTTGATCTTTGTGAGTGAAGCCCACACTTCGGTTTGTTGGTTTCGAGATATAGCTCGGAAGATTGGGTGGTTGATTCTACGGTAGAATCTCAAAGGAAATTCATCAAGAGTTCGGTGGAGTTCGACTTCAACAAAGAGAAGGCAGAGAAAATTTTAAAGATCCGGTGCCACCACATCCGCAACTTCCGCCGCGCAAGAGGAAACAGTTTCCAACAATATACTGGGGTGAGTTTTTCCCTCATGCCCCGGAAATCAGAAAACTCATCCTTAATAAAATCTTGAAACCAGAAGAAGCATCTTTCCGTAACACGGTTCTTCAAAAGCTTTTGAAAACATTCATTGAAATACTTTAAGTTCTTGAAAACATTCATTTGAAATGCTTTTCATTCTTGAAAACATTTATTTAAGAATACTTTGAATTCTTGAAAATATTCTCAAGTATATGAATGCATGTGCATCTCTATACTACTTCCTATACTAGCTATGCTTTCTTATGATGTCATACACGTACGTATGCATATCCATATACTTTCACTAATCAAACATAAATCCAATATCATCATTTCCATAATTGTACATACCCACATCATCACATTTATTCTAACACAATAAGCATCGCATATATGCAAACATTAAATTCTCAATTCATAAACTATTTTACAAATTATCATAAACATGTACATTCTATGTTTATCTAGACATTTATTAAAATACTAACATGCAAAACACGTACTTACCATATACGAACTTACTGACACCCTTCGGCAATATACATACTGTTTTAACTCTTGTGCATACTTTAATACTCATATTCCTAAGTGTGCCTATATATGTTCATTCTTGTGTGAAGTTCTACACTTACACTCTTACATGCCCAAACGCCTCAGCTCACATACTTACCAATTTATACTTATCCCTTTACACTATCATTCCTAAGCTACGACACCTGTTACATATATACTATACTACTAGTGCAATCACATACTCATTATGATTATACCTATTTTATCAACTTTCTAGCTATTTCCAGCATTCTTGACTTTTCACATAACCTAGTTGATCCGTAAAGTGTCTGTGTGTGTCTCATTGATAGCTTTAGTCTCATTCCCTAGGGTGTAGTTTTTCTACAAACCCCCCATACCCAGGTTTCATTAGATTATATTCATAATTATAACAATCTTTCACATGCTTTATCTGTATATACATAAACCGGTTCATACCTATGTATATTTCCATTTGCCTCTGAATACTTCTGTTCATCTCTTACTTATATTTCTACTTATGCTTGTTCTTATCTATACCAGTCCACTAACTTTTGTCTCCTACGATCATCTTTATATACATATATATATCTATATCTATTAGTTTCTCACATTGTGTTGTATATATAACTATTATAATTCTACTTTTGTGCAACGATACTTCTTAAGTAGACAAAGCATGAGCTACTTACCTGGCTACGCAAGCGCCCGTTATCCGGGTCCGATCTGCCAAGACAAAGCACATCAACTGTTAGGACCGCTATTTGCGGAACTTTCTACTCATCAACTATAAACTACGGATTTCCTCGAAATCCTCACCGACTCTACGTTTTAAGTTTCATTACTCTAGTACATGCTCACTTTGCTATTCTAAACCAACTAGATAGGTCAAATTCTCAATTTACGCGTTTGCGGCAAAACTTACGGAAAAGTTTTCGCAAACGCTACGGAAGGGTCTCGAACCCTCCGAACAAAACCAAAATTACCCAATTACCCTCGCAATACCATAATTACATCATAACTAAACTTTCGATCATTTAAGCTCAATCGCGCTAGTAATACCGTTTTACCGGAATCTCGCTAAAACTACCGGATCGATCATACCTCGTCCGTTTCACCCCGGATTCTACCACATTCATCGTTTTAACATACTAAGACATATCCAATTCATAAACATGCAATTCGCTAAATTAAGAAACTACCGGAAACATTCGAATATAATACGATACACTTTAAAATATCAATTTCTAAACGGAGAGTCGTACCGAAATTCCGAGGCCATATCCGGACTCCCCTCGGCAATACGAACGCGCTGGTGTCGACGGAATTTCGATCGGAGCTACCGATCAAAATGGGTTTACTGTTCACCGACCCTTTTTCTTCTCGTTTTCCGTGATTTCGGCCGTTGTTCGGCGAAACCGACTTCACACACTCGTAGTACTCGTCGAGGGCTTCGATTTGGTAGGTGGCACGACTCGGGAAATGGCCCGACAAGCCGGATTCGCCATACCCACCACCGCACATTCATTCTCTTTCCACTGCCGCTCCTCGCCGCCAAGTCGTCGTCGCCGGCCACCATTGGATGCACGGTGGCCGGAGGGTCAAGTCTGGACGGTCGCGCCGGCCGGTGGTGGCCGGAAAGTCGCCGGCGCGACCCAAAATAGCAAAGGTGATCAACTCGCGTGAGAGGGGGCCGATTTTGGGGTTTTGGGGTATTTTGCTGGTTTCGTAAATAAAAGAAACTCTGAGGCTATTTATACTATCTGTAAAATATCACTTTGGCCCTCGCAAAAAATAACAAAACAGTCCATGCCATAGAACCTTCTAGAATTTTGCATTTGCGGAGCCCTTCTGATGCGATCCTCGAAAAGTGTTCAACAAGAAAGTTGTTCGTCTCGGAAAAACGAGTCTGATGGTCCAAAAATCAGCTCGATCGGAGTTCGAATGCAAATTATGTGGTCCAAACAGTAAACTTTACGCGTTTTACGAAAATCGCGTAACCGACTTTTTATCCCATGCGTTTTCCAACGCGACGAAAATTCATAATCTATTATTCCAACTCATATAACATTGTTTAAACTCTTATTCTTCATTACCATTCCATTTTCGAGACCACAACGTCGGTCCGGGAATCCTCTAGAACAGTCCTGAAAATCTGGGATGTTACATGGGAAAATTATTATTGTAAAATATTAATTTCTTTCATGTTGTTTTCTGTATGTAATATTACGGCATGTAAATATTGTATTTATATGTATGAATGTTTCATGTTGAATTTAATTTATGTAATTAAATCAATGATTGTCATGTACAATAGTCGCATGATTAAGATGTTCTAAGAATTTATGTAATTTTTAGAAAATGATTTTACATGATTGATTATGTTGATAATATTTTTACATTGGGTAATTGGATGATGATTTGGCACATAGTGGCCTTTTGATTCTAACCCCATTGAAAAATCTTATTAAACATAATTTATTTCATGATAAAATAAGACAAAGTATTAATAATTGTGCATGAATGTCTGTAGAAACTTTGTGTTTTTAATATGGCTTCCGCAACAAAGAACATTATCGCTGAACTCAACAAGGGTGAGAAACTGAATGGCGATAATTATGAAATTTGGAGCATGAAAATCCAATATGTGCTAGAAGAACAAGAGGTTCTTGAAACTTTGAAAATGAGCATGGATGAACCTGAACAGGGCACTACAGCCCAACACAGGCGAGACCAAGAGGCTTATGAGGCCTGGAAGAAAAAGAATTCCATTGCCCGCATTACGTTGCTGAGCATTATGGATAATGACCTAATGGAAGAGTTCAGGAAATATGACATGGCTAAGGACATGTGGTCCACACTAGCTGAAAAGTTTGGTAGTACCTCAATACCAAACTCAGGTCACTGACAATCAAGTTTGACACATACAAGAAACGTCATGAGTTCACTATGTCAAAACACTTGAGGCAAATGTCAAACATGATTACTGAACTGGCAGATGCTGGACATGTTCTTACAGATGAACAGAAAGTCCAAGCGGTCATTCGTTCTCTTCCAAATAGCTGGGAGCATATGAAGATGCAATTGACCCACAATAAGAGCATCAAAACCTTTGATGATGTTAAACGTCACCTTGAATTAGAAAACGACCGCCTCGCGGCCGCTAAGTCAAATACTGAAGTGTATATGACAGAAACTAGCAAACCTGAGGGTTTCAAGAAGAAAAGAAAATTTCATGGTGGTGGGTTCCAGTTCGGAAAAGAACAAAATTTTTCCAAACCAGAAAAGAAACAGAAAACCAATCAACATGGGAAAGGAAAACGTCCTTCCAAAAAGAAAAACATGGCAAAGGTTAAATGTTTTAACTGTGGTAAGAAATATCATTTTGCTCGTGACTGCACTGAGCCTAAAAAGGTGAATACCTTTCGTGCATATTTAAATGAAATATGTGTTTCAAGTTCAATCTTTCTAACTGAATCTAATCTTTTGTGGACTGTAGACTCAGGAGCCACAAACCATGTAGCGAAGGATAGAGAAGCCTTCGTGGAATTTCGACGAATTTCACCTGGGGTGAAGTGGATATATGTTGGCAATAACTCACGGGTTGAAGTCAAAGGCATAGGAACATGCAAGTTAGTCATGCATGGTGGAAAAACAATACTACTACATGATGTATTATTTGCTCCACAAATTCGTCGAAATTTAGTCTCTGTGTTGGTTTTGGTTAATTTAGGTTTCAATTTGAACTTCCATAAATTTGGTGTTGATTTGTACTTAGGTACAATACACTATAGTTCTGGTTATTTTCTGGATGGTTTTATTGTATTAATGTTGAATTTTTTAATCACAATTCCGGTTTTTCATTTGTTACTTCATCTGTCAGTGAGTATCTTCATAAGATATTCTGAACAATCAAAAGGATATGTTTGCATAGGTGAACATGAAAGTGGAGGCGTGACAGAATTTGAATCATGAGATATCACATTTTTAGAAAATGATTTTCCTAAGCCGGGTGAGATAGGTCAAGATTTATCTCTATATGAAACTCATGATCACCTGGATCACATGATTGGTGAACACTCGGGGTTTACCTAATTCAAGTGGGAGTGATGAGAGAAATTTGAGAAAACATGGTGAATCTGTTTCACATGAATCTCAAAATGATGAATTAGTTTCACACGATTCTCATTTATGTGATCCGAGTGGGAGTGATGTACATAATCCAAGTGGGAGCAATGTGCACGATCCAAATGGGAATAATATCGAAAGTAAGGAATCAGTTCCACCACTAGATGATGAAGAACCTAGAAACATAAGAGAGGCTCTTCAGTGTCCTGCTAAGGAAAAATGGATAAAAGCAATGGAAGAAGAGATGAAGTCAATGAGGTCCAACCAAGTTTGGGAATTGGTTGATCTACCCAAGGACGCAAAGTTGTCAAGAACAAATGGGTTCTTAAAATAAAGCGTAATGCTGATGGCAATATCGAAAGATATAAAGCACGACTTGTGGCAAAATGGTATACGCAACAGGAAGGAATTGACTATGAAGAAACTTTTTCACCTGTTGTAAGACTTACCTCAATTCGCTTGATTCTGGCTATAATAGCAAGTATGGATCTAGAATTACATCAAATGGATGTAAAGACTGCTTTTCTCAATGGAGAACTTGATGAAGAAATCTACATGGAACAACCAGTAGGTTTCATAAAAGAAAATGAAAAGGAGAAAGTATGTAGACTTTTAAAGTCTATATATGGTCTCAAGCAATCGTCCAGACAATGGTATATACGATTCCACAATACAATCATTTCGAATGATTTCACAATGATAGATGAGGATCATTGTGTGTACACCAAGAGAGATAAAGATAAGTTCATTATCTTATATTTGTACGTGGATGATATACTTATAGCCGGAAATGATAAGGAGTTTGTAAAACACATTAAAGAATGGTTATCATCTAACTTCGAGATGAAAGATATGGGTGAAGCTGCATATATTCTTGGGGTTAAGATCTCAAGAAATCATTCAAAGAATTTATTATCTCTTTCACAGGAGTCATATATAAAGAAAATTCTTGAACGCTTACAAATGTAGGCTTGCAAACCCATTGATACTCCTATCACGAAAACTGAAGCTTTGAGTCGTAGATTGTGTCCTGAAACTCCACAGGAAAAGGAACAAATGAAGAAAGTTCCTTATGCAAATGCAGTTGGAAGTTTAATGTACGCAATGTTATGTACAAGACCTGATATCTGTTTCGCTGTTGGAATGGTAAGTAGATATCAATCCAATCCAGGACTAGCACATTGGAAAGCAGTTAAAAGAATATTTAGGTATCTGAGAGGGACAGCTGATTACTCATTGTATTATCAAGGAAATGATCTGCAATTGAGAGGCTATACTGATGCTGACTGGGGAGGAGATTTAGATGAAAGAAAATCTACCTCCGTTTTGTTTTCTTGCTAAACAATGGTGCCATTTCATGGAGCAGTCAGAAACAATCTTGTATAGCCTTATCCACAATGGAGGCTGAATTTGTGGCCTTTTCATCAGCAGTACAAGAGGCTGTGTGGTTGAAAAGGTTCTTGGATCATTTGGGTATGTCAAATGAAGCTTCTGGTCCAGTATTAGTTAACTGTGATAGTGAAGCAGCGATAGCTACACAAAAGACCCAAAATTCCATTGTAAAACGAAACATATAGATACCAAATATAACTTTGTGAAAGACATAGTTGCACGAGAAGAGGTAAACATGAAGTATATTTCTACGCAAGAAATGGTAGCAGATCCATTGACCAAGCCTGTTCCTAGAGATGTCTTTGTTAGACATGTAAAAACTCAGGGATTGCGTAGATGTTAATGTGCTTACATATTATGATATGTATTTTTCCCAAATAACGTTTACTAATGTTAATACTTATTGATATTTGTGTTCAATGCTTACATGTTATTGTGTTGATACATGTTTAAACAAATATACTATTAGTTAGTATGAGAAGTATGTCGGACAAGTGAATGATTGGCCCTTTCACACGGACAATCGCCTCCATTACTTTGTGTTAATGGGAGATGAGACAAATTTTTAAGCTAATTATCTTAGTGATAATTTAGAGAGCTCAAGCTTGAAAATTAAGTAATGTCGTTATGAGGTCACTTTCTCTGTGATATGACCTAAGGTGAATAAGTTCGTTTCACCTTACTTGTCTTAATGTCAGTTATGAGTTAGACATTGTGTTTGTCTGAACTATAATTTGTACGGTATTTTATGAGACATGCGCTCCATGGGAAATGAGAGAATACCGTAGCACATGTTTTCATACCATGTGTACATTTGCGGCTATTAAGGGTAATACAAGTAAAGATCTCAGCCTTGATATTGTGTGAGACCCTTGAGATTATTTCAATCTCACATTGTACCCTTTAGACTATTGTCTGCTTCTTAAAACTTAAATTTGATGATTGCTATCTTGGAATGTTATTGAAAGATCATGAGAGATTCAATCTGAAAGGACATCTCTGGAAAAGCGAATTGAATCAAAGTTGAAAGATTCGAGAAAGGAGAAAGATCATTATATGAGTAATATCACATTAGCTTGTATTCACTGGTCGACCAATTATGTTATTCTATGTGATCAAACATGATTGTGAATACAAAATAAATATTACATTCGAAAAGAGATCGGGAGATATTTAATGTGATAAATTATCGAGGATACTGCATACATAATCCACTATGGTTCTATCCATTTTTCGAGCGGCTATATATTCCTAACAGATGTATAGCAAGTGAGCTCTCGAAGTATGCTGGTCGCACGACACAATTGCAAAGTATGAATTATTCTTGTAGAGATAATAAAAATTGTTGATCCCATCATGTGTGAGTAGGAGATGTTGGAAATTAATTGTTGTTAATTATTTGGTGTTGTTAAATAACAACAATTAGTAATAATTTCATATTGGAAATTATTAAGTTAATTATTTGGTGTTGTTAAATAACAACAATTACTCATAATTTCATGTTGGAAATTATTAAGTTAATTATGTGTGTTGTTAAATAACAACAATTAGTAATGATTTCATTACTAAGTAAACAACAAGAGTTGTTAATCAAATAATTAAGTGACAACAAGAGTTGTTAAGTGACAACAATTAGTAAAATGTTAAATGGGGAACAAATGGTACACCCATGATGGTAACATTTTTGGAAGGGTTAGAGAAAGTCATTATGCATCCAAATACATGTGATTACATAGTAATCAATGCATGTGATTAAATAGTAATCAAGGATTAATAGTAATCCATGCATGTGAGCTAATAGTGACTTGGTTTCCCTCCTATAAATAAGACCATTTGCTTATTGAGTTAAGCAAATAATTAAGTTTGATTAAGAGGTCTCTACAAGAAGAAAGGTATGCAATTGTGTTGTGATTAACTTAGATTTATTTCAATTAGCATGTAAATAAATCTAGGACTAGTAATACATGTATGGTTAGATCCTAAGACGACAAACATGTAAATATATTAGGGATTATGTTTCCTAACAAAAAAAAACATTTGATGGTAATTGGGTCCTTGTGGAGGGGGTAGGTAGGGGAATTACCATCATAAAATCAAAAGGGTATAAAACTTGGCTTATGTTCAACTGCGCCTTATATTACCGGCGTTTGCTTGCCCCATCAGATCTTTTTCCTGATACCAGATGTAAATAATTAGATTTGGAAATAATTTAATTCAATTTAATACGTTAAAATTTGATTGAAGACTCATGATATGACATTGACAAGCTATGTAGGCTCATTATTATTAACTCAATGTTTATGATATGTTGTAATTTCATATATCTCAATATCTATAATATATTTAAATTAATGATTATGATATATTGAATTTTCTATAAAATTCATATATATTTTGCGTGTTTCATGTATCTCATTATGATTATATGCATATATAAAGGGATATATATGATAGAATTAGAATATCACACTTTTATTTTGATAGACGACTTTATTTAGTGAACTTATTTCACTTTCTAATTAGACTTCTATTGACACATACTTGATCACATAGTAACCCATGAATAACATTTTCAAGCAGCCAACAAAAAGCAATAAGTTGCAATGCAATCTAAAAACAAAATGGAAACTTATAAAACCCGACAATATAAAGAAATAAATAAATAAATAAATAAATAAACACCATGAGAGTGTCCCTGGAACATATCTCGCTAGCCTTGAGAGCAAAGGCCATCTCTGTCTAAATAGAGTTGAGATGATCGGATTCTTCCGCAGAGTCTAATTTCTCTAGTTGAGTTAACTCACTGTCCGAGGATGAAAAATCTGAATGATTTTCTTCCATATTCAAGATGGAATTGAGAAGAATATTTTGAACATCATCATGGTTTAGCACACTGATGCGCTTTCTCTTAGGTAACTTTCTCAATATCCCCTTATCTTTCCTATTTCTTTTCCAAAATCTTTCATCATCGGTTCCCCTCTCCTCATCCTCCTCCTCATCATAATCTAAAACACTAACTTGCTTCAGCATGATGTTGCCCTTTCTCTTAGGCGACTTTCTCAATTTCCCCTTATCTTTCTTATTTCCTTTCTGCAAACTCTCGTCATCAGTTCCCTTCTCTTCCTCCCCATCATCATCTTGAACATTATCATGCTTCAGCACACTGTTACACTTTCTCTTAGGTGACTCCGTCACTTTCCCCTTATTTTTCCTACTTACTTTCCTCAAACTTTCCTCCTCTTCATCATCATCATCAGCATCATTATTTATATCATCAATATTGTCAATTACATTTTCTTTAAACCCTGAATTATTCCCTACACCTAAAAAAACATCTTCTTCTTCATCACAATCCTCCACTACAATAGGCTTGGAAGGATCACGTCCCTCCGTGTCACTTATTAATATTCCAGAAAAAATTGTATAATCATCATCAAATTATTTTTCACTAGACTCATCCTCCCCACTACTCACACAAACCGTATTAATTGTAAAGTCTGATTGTATGCATGTCCCATGTATGAGGTGAAGCCAAGATCCAGCTGCAAGACATAGCCATAGGAAGCTGCTAGGAAGCTGCAAATCAAGAAGCAACAAACCTACTTTCGGTGGCTTGATTTGTGGCTTTGATTGTCATGCATGATAGTCAACAAATATGAGCAATTGATGCCACCAAATCAGGAATGAATAGTAGTCATTTTTGGCACTATAAATTGAGGCCATTCCAGTGTTGTAAACCATCCCAAAGAAGAGTGTAAACATTAGAGAGAGTGTGTGAGGTTTTTGTTATAAGTTTCCTTGTGTAAACTTTGTATCTATTCTTGTAGTAATAGAAATACAATTCGGTTTTTCCTCAAAACACTCCAAGAGTGATCGGTGAATCACTACAAGTGGTATCATGAGCTTCGGTTGTACTTTGGGATCGTAAATTCGGAAAACAGAGCTTCCGATCAGAAAACCGGTTCCGACGAAAGCTGTCAAAAATCCAATTTGAGGGTACCATTAGAAATTTCACGAAGAGAGAAGCTCGGTGGTATTTTCCGGCGATCGATCGGAGGTCTGGGTCAGCTGCACGTGCTGCACGCGCCGTCCAAAGAGCACCTCACGCGCCCCCATGCGCAGCACGCGCCACACGCCCTAATCGAAGGTTGAAGACGATTACGTGGCAACCACGTCAGCGCCATGTCAGTGTCCAGTCAGTGCCACGTCAGCTTGCCACGCCAGTGTGCCACATCACCTGCCACATCAGCATAGCCGGTCCCACTGCCACGTCAGCATCCTGGTAAATTTCATTTAGCCCCCTGAAGTTTTGAAATTTACAGTTTTACCCTAGAACTTTTAAGAATTTACAAATCAGCCCATGTGTCGGATTTAGACCAACGAAGTGTCTATTCCACCATTTTCGATCGTTCCGGACGCAACGGTGACCTCAGATTTGTGAAATTCAGACCCGATTTTAGTGTAGTTTCATTTTAAACTTTAAAACTTAAAATGGAGATGGAAGATTCTCATTCTGGTGCAATCATTAAACTGGATGCCACTAATTACTCCCTTTGGAGACCCAAGATGATAGATTTTTTACATTGTAAAGATCTGTTTGATGTCATCGAGTTGAAGGGAGAGAAACCAGAGTTTGTTAAGGAGTATGAATGGAATAAACTCAACAACAGAACTTTGGGTCAGATTAGGCAGTGGATCGGTCATAGTGTCTTCCACCACGTATCACATGACACAGATGCTTATGAAATGTGGAGGAAATTGGAAGACATGTTCCAGGCCAAAATAGCTCGGAATAAAAGCCTTAATCATGAGGCGTTTGGTGAACCTGAAGCTACGGAATGGAACTTCCGTTGCAGAACACACCAACGAGTTCCAAAGCCTGGTGAACCAGTTGTCTGCAGTAGACATACAACTGGCAGACGAAGTTCAAGCCCTCTTGCTACTCATTTCTCTTCCTGATAGATGGGAGACTCTGGTGGTTACTCTCAGCAACTCAGCTCTATGAGGCAAACTTACCATGCCTAAGGTAAATGATTCCCTGTCAAATGAAGAAGCCAGAAGAAAAGACGTGGGCTCAGATCAAACAGAAGCCTTTGTCTCGGAGCAACGAGGAAGACAACAGGAGAAACATCAAGGTGGGAGAAGAGGCAGAAGCAAGAGTAGGGGCAGATCCAAAGACAGGAAAAGGACATACAAGTGCTTCCACGGTGGCATAGAAGGCCATTTGAAGAACAATTACCGGAAACTGCAACAGGAGCAGGGACAAGGCAATAACCAGCCGAAAAAGAATGATGCGGAGACACTAGTAGTTACTACGATGGATGTAGCTATATGCTCCGGCCAAGAAGAAGCATGCATTCACACCGCAACTCAGGATGTCGAGTGGGTGGTAGATACTGCAGCATCCTACCACGTCACTCCTCACAGGGATTTCTTCACAACACACAAAGCATGAGACTTTGTGATGTGATCGTAGCTGCACCTGGTTCGGTCCAGCCCACAGTCGATCCAATCCATGTACCAGTTGGACCAATTACAAGACACAGGGCTTGGAAGATCAAGGACGCTATGGAAGGTCTGGCCCAACACCATGTAGCTAAATTGAACAAGCATGTTCGAGACCTATTGGACTTCAAGGACGAGGGTTCAAGAGTTATACACTTGAACCAAGTCACCGGGGAGCATCATGAATTGTTTTCAGTTATTTAGGCATATTTATTATTTATTTGCATGTATGGAACCAACGGGGGTTACCGTTTTTATTTATTATTTGGGTTAGTTTATTTTATTTAGTTTTGGGTTCAAAATGGGCTAGAAATTAGGAATTATGGGCTTTTAGTTGATAATGGGTAGTTTAGGACTATATTAGTCTTTTTAGCTCTCTTAGGGTTTGAGTATGTTACTATTTAAACTCAAAAACACCTCTTAATGAAGGACCCTATTTTTTTGTGCGTGAATAGTAACTTTTTCTTGAGATTGAGAAAATTTTTATCATCGTTCAGTGATTGAACAAAGACTTATCAAATGGTTGGCATCCTTTGTGGCGTCCGATTTTCTGGCAAAATTCATCTAAGGCTATCTCCAATGGTTTTCAAGGACAGGTTCTTTGGGGGTTTACGGGATCTTGGATCGAGTTTCGTCTGTTTCATATCTTGTTTCGTATCAATTGGTATCAGAGCCAGATTTCAGGTCTGGCTTTTTTTCTCACTCTTTCCGTTTCGTCTTCTTTTTTTTCTTTCTTTCCGTCTCTCAATCTTGCCTTTTTTTTCCTGTGTGTCGTTGATACCAAAAAAAAAAACAAACAAAAATAAAATCAATCACGCCTGTCACTGAAAAAAAAAACAAATCTTCTTTTGACCTTTTGTGTGGTTCAGCATGTGGTAAAAAAAAAGGTTACTGTCAGTAACCCAAAAAAAAAAATCAACTCCAACAATTGAAGTCTGTTTTGCTGTCGGTTGAGCAAAAAAATAAAAAAAGGAGGAGTTGCAGTGTGCATGTTGGCTATTAATTTTGGTTCTTTGTTACATATTTTTTTTGGGACTGTTTTGTTCTTTTATTTTTATTTTTATTTTTTTGTTTTCTCTTTACTTTTATTTCCTGGCATTATATATTCCTTTAGCTACATTAGGTATTCTTGATTATCTTGCGTTGGGGTGAAAATTGGGTATTGTTGATTGATTCGTTCTAGCGTAAGTTTGATAATCCTATTTGAAAAAAAAATTGTTCTTGTTGATTTTATTATTTCCTTTTGCACTCTAGTTTTAGGTTTTATTGATCGAGTATCGTCATTACTTCTCGAGTCATGTCTTATTTTCTTGATACCCTTATTCCTTTGATTCCTTGTGGATTTTGCTGACTTTTTGGACTACACACGGATTGTGCAATCCATTGGTGGTTAGCGTTCGACATTGAACGGAGGTAATTTTTCGAAGAGAGTGTTTGAGAGAGAGTGAAACACGAGAGTTCATGAGGTTTTCTTTGTTTAATTTATTTATTTCTTGTTATTACTAATCTGTTTGTTAAGTAAGATGACAGAGAAAGATATGGACATTGATGGGAGGTTTAAAACCATGGAGCAAAATATGGCTGAGTTCCGAGAGATGTTTGGAACTATGAATGCGGCAATAGAGAGGTTGTCGAGGGAAGTTACTAGTCTCCAATTCTCCAGTGTTCAGAAGGAGGTTGATGGGCCACAACAATCTAGACAGGAACAGACGAAGCAAGAACCACCTAGGGTACCTATACATGAGTTTGGGGCAGAGAATAATCTGGATGATATGGAGGAGTTGGATGAGTTCGAAGATGAGGAGGATATGAATAGGCCTCGGGATAGGCGGTATAAGAGGAGATATGACAGGCGGGATATGAGGTTTGATGAGCGGAGAGGTTTTCAGAGAGGAGATAGAAGGGCCTATGGGGGAGAAAATAGACGATTTGGTGATGGATTTGGTGACAGATTTGGAGATAGATATGGGAGAGATGCATATGCTGAGCATAATTATGACTATCGAAGGGAGCCCGACAGGAGAGATCATGGTATGAGAGATGATATTGATGGTGACCTAGGCAGTATCAAGATGAAAATTCCATCTTTCCACGGCAGAAATGATCCAGAGGCGTACTTGGACTGGGAAAGGAAGATTGAGCTGATCTTTAATTGTCATAGGTATTCTGATGAGAAGAAGGTGAAGTTGGCTGCAATTGAGTTTACAGACTATGCAGTCATTTGGTGGGATCAGTTGGTAACTAATAGGATGAGGAACCACGAGAGGCCAGTTGAGAGTTGGGAGGAGTTAAAGGCTCTCATGCGTAAGAGGTTCATTCCAAGCCACTATTACAGAGAGTTATATCAGAAGCTACAACATTTGTATCAGGGGTCGAAGAGTGTTGAAGACTATCATACAGATGGAGGTAGCAATGATTAGGGCGAATATGGTGGAAGATAGAAAAGCCACGATGGCTCGATTTTTAGGATGGTTAAATAAGGATATTGCGAGTGTAGTTGAGTTGCATCATTATGTGGAGTTGGAGGATATGCTACATATGGAGATCAAGGTAGAAAGACAATTGAGGAAGAAATCTGCATCTAGATACACTGCACAGGGAACTTCTGTTTAGAGAGGGAAGTGGCCTAGTAATGATCGGAGAGATGAGGGTTTCAATAAACCCAAGGCTGATGGTGGTAAGGGAAAGAAAGTGGAGGCATGTAGGTTTAAGGTTAAGTCTGAAGTGGTAATTCCAAAATCCAAGGAGGTAAAGTGTTTTAAGTGTTTGGGTATGGGACATTATGCATCACAGTGCCCCAACAAGCGAACATTAATAATGAAGGATGATGGTAATATCGATTCCACAGATGAGGAGGTGGAAGATGAGATGTCTACGTTAGAGGATGCTAATGATGATGAGGGAGCAGCATACCCACTAGATAACTTGTCACTTGTATCTATGAGAGCATTGACAGCACAGATAGTGGAGGAGGAGACCGAGCAGCAGAGAGAGAATATTTTTCATACTAGGTGTAGCGTGAATGAGAAGTCATGTAGTATGATCGTAGATGGGGGTAGTTGCACCAACGTGGCTAGCACAGCATTGGTGGCAAGATACACATCCTAAGCCATATAGGCTACAATGGCTTAACGAGTGTGGTGAGTTCAGGGTGACCAAGCAGGTATTGTTGACTTTTACCATTGGACCTTACACGGATGAGGTGTTGTGTGATGTGGTACCAATGCAGGCAGGTCACATACTTTTGGGGAGGCCGTGGCAGTTCGATAGGAAGGTGATACATGATGGGTTTCGAAACAAATATTCTTTCCAGCATAAGGGCAAGCTCATTACATTATACCCTTTGACACCAAAACAGGTCCATGATGATCAAGTCAAATTACAGTTGGAAAGGGAAAGAGAGAGAGAGAGATAAGCCGCATCCTTAGGGGGTAAGAGTGATAATAGTGAGAAAATGAGATCTAAACACGAGAGTGAGGGAAATATTAGGATTAGAACTGAGATTAAACCCAAGGGAAATGGGGCTGAGGGAGAGAGTGAGAAGAAATGGAGAGTGAAAAAGAGTTTTTATCTTGGTGAGGGAGAAGTGAGGAGAGCATACAAAGCTAGCAAACTCATGTTGCTACTAGTGTATAAAGACACACCACACTTTTCTTTACTTACTAACACTAACAATTCACTTCCTGTTTCTATTTCTTCTCTTTTGTAGGAATTTGAAGACGTACTCACAGATGACATTCCTAATGGGCTTCCACCCATTCGAGGGATAAAATATCATATTGATTTTGTGCATGGAGCTGTCATTCCTAATAGACCCGCATATAGGAGTAATCCTGAGGAGACCAAAGAACTTCAGAGGCAAGTTGAGGAGCTGATAGAAAAGGGTTACGTACGAGAGAGTATGAGCCTGTGCGCAGTACCGGTGTTATTAGTTCCTAAGAAATATGGGACATGGCGTATATGCGTGGATTGTCGTGCTATCAATAATATCACGGTAAAGTATCGACATCTCATTCCTAGACTAGATGATATGTTAGATGAACTGCATGGATCTAAGATTTTTAGTAAAATTGACCTTAAGAGTGGATATCACCAGATTCGTATGAGAGAAGGTGACGAATGGAAGACCGCTTTTAAAACTAAGTATGGGTTATATGAGTGGTTAGTAATGCCTTTTGGTTTAACAAACGCCCCTAGTACTTTTATGAGACTTATGAACCATGTGTTACGTGCATGTATAGGGAAGTTTGTAGTGGTCTATTTTGATGATATATTAGTATACAATAAATCCTTAGATGAACATGTAGGTCATTTGAAATGTGTGCTTGATATTTTAAGAAAAGAAAAATTATTTGCTAATTATAAGAAATGCACATTTTTCATGGATAGAGTTGTTTTTCTTGGTTTTGTAGTGACTGCAGATGGCATAAAGATGGACAAAGAGAAAGTAAAACGATTAGGGATTGGCCAACACCTACTACAGTGTCTGAGGTTAGAAGCTTTCATGGATTGGCGAGTTTCTACAGGCATTTTGTGAATGACTTCAGTAGCATAGCAGCACCATTGACTGAGGTAGTCAAGAAGACTGTTGGATTTTAGTGGGGTGAAGCTCAAGAGAATGCTTTTCAGACTCTCAAGGAAAGGTTATGCAGTGCACCAGTCCTCGCACTACCTAATTTTGAGAGCACATTTCAGATAGAGTGTGACGCAAGTGGCATAGGTATTGGGGCAGTATTGATGCAAGAGAAAAGACCAATTGCGTACTTGTAGGACACAGAACTTGAAGACGTTGTTATAGGCTCGCGGCCTAGTTGGGAGTACGAAATAACATGGAGTCGCCACCCGGTGTGAACCGGGATAAAGATTTAAGGCCGCACTCACCCCTCGCAAGGGAAAACCTCAAACCGTTGGGTTCAGAATGGTCCCTTACTTATGTCACTAGTGATGATATGATTTGTGCAATAAACTAACCGAATCTACTCAATGTATATGCTCAAGAATAACTTAGATCTAATATGCATTCATAAAGGTAACTCATAATCTAAGTTTGCATGCTTGGAAAATAAGTCATTAAACGGCAAACACAATACCACACAATGAGCATATTGAACCATCAAAACAAAATAAACAAATAACTATTCAAACATAAACATAAAACTAAACAAAATATCATGCCTAAAAATGACGTAATCATACTTTGGAAATAAATAATAAACTAGGCTAATGCATACTTTAAATAATAACTAAATAATCTACGAACTACATCATGCTCAAACACAAGTTTGGATGAGACGAAATACGTGTCTCTTAAGTGGTACGTGGCATTGTATCCCGAGTACAAACCGCACTACCGTCCATTCAGATTCGGCTACGAAATTTACGTCCGGGTTTCCATCATTGATACCATAAAAGGGAACAAATATTCCGCTCATCCGACAATCACATCATGCCTCAATAAACGACTCTCATGCGATAAGATTTTAAAAGAAATAAAAATAAACGAAAGATAATAAATAAAAGGGTGCCCTCAGGTCTAACCTCTTTTGTCGTCTCAAGAAAGGGCGTTACACGTCCGTTGGAAGGATGAATGATCTGCAACTCTTTTGGTTCACTAACTCAATGTCTTTCCTCGCTATGATGCTATTCGGGCTGCTGTTTTTACTCCGTTTCGCTGCTGTTTTACTGCTGTATTTCAGGCCACTGTTTTGGTTGTTTTAGGGACTGTTTTGGTGGTTTTTGGAGGGCTAAAGGGCTGCTGTTTTTGGTGGTAGGAAAGGTGCAGTTGTGGGGGGGTGTTTTCAGTGATCAATAGGGCTGTGTGTGTCTTTTATTGATGTCGGTTATGAGAGTAATTTGTGGCTTGGTGCGTGTCAGTGGGCTTGGCCTTTTTTGTGAGGTGGCATTGTCGCTTGATTGGTTGGGGGGCTAGGCGTGAAGGCTAAGGACTGTGAACGTGGCTGAGGGCTGTGAGTGTTGAAGGGTGACGTCCGTGTATTTGGCGAGAATGTTGTTTTATGGGCAGTCAATTGATGAGGGTTAAGCGTGACTATGGCTCACGTGAAGAGGTAATGATATGCGGCGCTGATGGTGCGTGGCTTGTGGTTGAAGGAGTGGGGGCGTGATTTGTCGAGTTGGGCAGGTGCGTGAGTGAATTTGGAGGCGTGGAGGCTGTGCAGAGGGTTAGGCGTGGACGTGATTTGTTGAGTGAGAGTTAGTGCGGTGTTTGAGGCTTGGTTTCAGGTGTGCAGTGAGGCTATGTGTAGGGGGCTTGGTGTATGCGGCAATGGGGGCTTGGAGAGGAAGCTTGGGCGTGAATAATCTTCTGAATATTGTGTGTCTCTTGTATGAATGTGCCAGGGTTGAATGTGTGGGTTAAAGGTTCTTTTTATAGGCCAAGGGAGAGGGTTTTACCTTTTTGGAGAAGGAATAGGATTTGTGTGTTTAAAGGGGATATCTTTTAATTTGGTATGTGATAAGGAAATCTTTTAATTTGGGGAAGTGATTTATGTATTTTAGGAAATGGATTTAATTTAATTTAGGAAGGTGATTTAATTTGTGTCATGTGTTTTAATTGTTTAATTTGTTTTAATTTAATTTGTGACATGTATTTTAAATATTTTAATTATTTAATTTGTGAGATGTGTTTTAAATGTTTTAATTATTTTGGATTGGGCTTGGGTGTTTTAAAAACAGAGGTCCAACAAGCGAACCCGAAGCGAAACAAGCGCGTTAAATCTGAAAAAATACTAATTCCCAACTTTACCCCTCCAACGTCCGTTTCCCACGGCTTTCACAACTAAAGAGGTAGTGTCTCCATATGAGACTCATCATCGAGCTAATATGCAAAAAATACAATGCTTACAGTCGCCCCCACTTTGATGGGACTTGTGCAGTGTGTGACAATGACAATTCCTATCAAAGTACGTGCAATGCTTTTTTACTTACTGGCTCGCCAGCTGCCACATGGTCCGCCTGTTGTGTTGAGTTGATATGATGGTGAGGTGCTTCGACCCCTGGTTCATTCACAAACCGTTGTTGTGATGTGGTCCATTCCCGAACCGTTGATGTGATGTGGTCCATTCCCGAACCGTTGATGTGATGTGGTCCATTCCCGAACCATCGATGTGATGTGGTCCATTCCCGAACCGTTGATGTGATGTGGTCCATCCCCGAACCGTTGATATGATGTGGTCCATTCCTGAACCGTTGATGTGATGTGGTCCATTCCGAACCGTATCTCAATTCTCGGAGTGCCATTCTCGGCGTGCCATTATCGACGTGTCCATTCCCGGACTATATCTCCATTCTCGGAGTGCCATTCCCGGCGTACCATTCTGGGCGTGCTCATTCTCGAGCTGTCCATTCCCGGACTATATCTCCATTCTTGGAGTGCCATTCCCGGCGTACCATTCTGGGCGTGCTCATTCTCGAGCTGTCCATTCCCGGACTATATCTCCATTCTTGGAGTGCCATTCCCGGCGTACCATTCTGGGCGTGCTCATTCTCGAGCAGTCAATTCCCGGACTATATCTCCATTCTCGGAGTGCCATTCTCGGCGTGCCATTATCGACGTGTCCATTCCCGGACTATATCTCCATTCTCGGAGTGCCATTCCCGGCAGAACTGATCTGATATGATGTGGTGAGGTGCCGCGACCTCGAGGTTCATCCCTGCAAGATGCTGAGATCTTTATGAATCACTACCGAACTGAACTGATATGATGGCGAGGCGCTTCGACCCCTGGGCTTTGTTCCCGAACCATCTGTGGGCTTTGTTCCCGAGTTGTGTATAGAGTGGGCTTTGTTCCATAGGCTTTGTTCCCGAACTGAATGTGATGGCGAGGTGCCTCGACCTCTGGGTTTTGTTCCCGAACCACCTATGGGCTTTGTTCCCGAACTGAATGTGATGGCGAGGTGCCTCGACCTCTGGGCTTTATTCCCGAACCACCTGTGGGCTTTGTTCCCAAACTGAATGTGATGGCGAGGTGCCTCGACCTCTGGGCTTTGTTCCTGAACCACATGTGGGCTTTTTTCCCGAACTGATTTGATGATGTGCCATTCCTGGCGTGCTAAATCCCGTACTTAGGGTGTCGCAGTTGCGTCTCCATACCTAGAGTGTCGCAGAGTTGATGTTGTTGTGCCATTCTCGATGTGCTAAACCCTGTACCTAGGGCGTCGCAGTTGTGCCATTCTCGGCGTGCTAATCCCGTACCTAGGGCATCGCTGTTGTCTGAATGCTAACCCCGTACCTAGGGTGTCGCAGTAGTCTGAATAGTCCATATTCCGTACCTGGCGTGCTAACCCCGTACCTAGGGTGTTGCAGTGGTCTGAATGTCGTACCTGGCGTGCTAACCCCATACCTAGGGTGTCGCAGTTGTGTCTCCGTACCTAGAGTGTCGTAATTGTCTGAATGCTAACCCCGTACCTAGGGTGTCACAATAGTCCAAAATAGTCCACATGCCGTACCTGGCGTGCTAACCCCGTACCTAAGGTGTCGCATTGGTCTGAATGATGTACCTGGCTGATCTGATATCTCCATACCCGGAGTGTCGTACCTGGCAAACTGATCTGATGTCTCCATACCTGGAGTACCGTACCTGGCTGATCTGATATCTCCATTCCCGGAGTGTCGTACTTGGCAAACTGATCTGATGTCTCCAAACCCGGAGTGTCGTACCTGGCTGATCTGATATCTCCATACTCGGAGTGCCGTACCTGGCAAACTTGATCTGATGTCTCCATACCCGGAGTGCCGTACTTGGCAAACTGATCTGATGTCTCCATACCCGGAGTGCCATACCTGGTTGATCTGATATCTCCATACTCGGAGTGCCGTACCTGGCAAACTGATCTGATGTCTCCATACCCGGAGTGTCGTACCTGGCTGACTGATTTGATGTCTCCATACTCGGAGTGCCGTACCTGGCAAAACTGATCTAAACCAATGTAGGCCTCGCCCCCAGAATGCTATATCCGGCAGAACCGATGCTGAACCAATGTGGGCCTCGCCCCCATAATTCCATACCCTGTAGAACTAATACTGAATTAATGTGGGCCTCACCCCCAGAATGCCATTCCCAGCAAGTCTGCTACTGATGCTGAATTAATGTGGGCCTCGCCCCCAGAATGCCATTTCCTGAAAGTCTGCTACTGATGCTAATGTGGGCCTCGCCCCCAGATTTCCATACTCGGCTTTACTGATACTGATAATGATGTGGGCCTCGCCCCCAAATTGCCATACCTTGCAAGACTGCTACTGATGCTAATGTGGGCCTCGCCCCTAGATTGCCATACCCGACAAGACTTTTACTGATGCTAATGTGGGCTTCGCCCCCCAGAGTGCCATACCCGGCAAGACTGATTCTGATGATGATGTAGTGGGCCCTAGACCCTAGGACGCATCCCGAAATTGCAACCGACAACGGGGGCCCTCGACCCTGGGACGCATCCCAATACCGCTAACAATGTGGGCCTCGCCCTCGAACTGATGATGTAGTAGGTCATCGACCCTGGGACGCATCCCGGAACTACAACTGATGATGCAATGGGTCCTAGACCCTGGGACACATCCCGGAACTGCAACCGACAACGGGGGCACCTCGACCCTGGAACGCATCCCAATACCACTGATAAAGTGGGCATCGCCCTCAAAATAATGATGTAGTGGGTCCTCGACCCTGGGACGCATCCCGGAACTACAAGTGATGATGTAGTGGGCCCTCGACCCTGGGACGCATCCCGGAATTGCAATCGACAACGGGGGCACCTCGACCCTGGGACGCATCCAATACCGCTGACAAAGTGGGTCTCGCCCTCAAACTGATACTGACGTAGGCCTCGCCCCAAACTGATACTGATGTGGGCCTCGCCCCCAGACTGATACTGATACGGGCCTCGACCCTGGGACTCATACTGATATGATCATCGCCCCCAAACTGATATTGATATGGGCTTCGCCCCAAACTAATACGGATGTGGGTCTCGACCCAAATTGATACTGATGTGGGCCTCGCCCCGAACTGATACTGATGTGGGCCTTGCCCCCAGACTGATACTGATGTGGGCCTCGCCCCCAGACTGATACTGATACGGGCCTCGACCTTGAGACTCATACTGATATGACCCTCGCCCCCAGACTGATATTGATATGGGCTTCCCCCCAAACTAATACGGATGTGGGCCTCGACCCAAACCGATACTGATGTGGGCCTCGTCCCAAACTGATACTGATGTAGGCCTCACCCCAAACTGATACTGATGTGGGCCTCGACCTTGGGATTCATCCCCAAAACTGCTTATATGGGCCTCAACCCTGGGACTCATCCCCAAAACTACTACTCATATGTTGCTGATTCCGGTTGGCTTGTCTTTACCGCTTTCTCTTTTTCTTCTTTGAAACCTGTGAATATAAAACAAAACAAACACAAAAAAAGAATGCAAAATATGTTACGTGTATCCATGCATGCATGAATGAATTTCCTATTCTGTTGGGTTAGGTCTTCCGCCAGTTCTCCAGGTGATTGCTCAGTCTTCTCTCTGGTCTCATGACTCAATATCTTGTTATGTCCTTGATTCGCGATGTGGTAGACTTGTCGCCCCCAGTCTTGGTTTAGCTTTCTGCTCTCCGCTGTTTGCACTTGGTCAAGATGAACCACATGGTGGGGCCTTCTATATCATCATACTATGCTACGAAATAGTCTCAATAGTTATACATATCATTGTCCTCAAAGAATGCCTAGTAATGAAACCAGAGAACCTTCAAAACACCCAATGTAACTCAAATCCAAGTCTTTTGATAAATGATCTAAGCCAGACTCAAAGTCTGTGTGTGCAAAGGTTCTTTCACAACTTGATCCTTAAGTAAGCCAACTCAATGATTTCATTTCAAAAATCGGGATCGATGGGTCAAACCAACATAAATGTCTCAATTATGCCTGCAGTTGCTTTTCTGTGCTCAATGTGGTATGGTTTTCTTTATTTTTTGTCTCTCTCTTTTTTTTCTTTTCATTTTGAACTTCTTTTTTTTTTTTCTTTTCTTTTTTTTTTCAACACACCTACCCTTTAAGGTAGCATTTCTCCTCATGGTGGTCCTAATACTCGCCCATGGGTAGCTTCACGCTTATCGGTTATAGGTGGTTCAATTCTTTTCTTTAGAGACTTTTGTTTCATTTTCAACCATACCATACATCATAACATAAGCAAATCAAGATAGACATCTAAGCAAACGGTCATTCACCGACCTACAATTTCTTCAACTAGTCACCTTGCCAACTACTCAGGTTTTCACCGCTAAGAACCTATAGTGAAGTGTTTACGAGTCTAATATAGATCAATCACTCAAAGTATCAGATAAAAGCACATCAAGGGTTTATCGTTTCTAAGGTTTCACCCTAAAGCAAACAATTTCATCATCGGACTTATGTCTAACTACCAAGGACTAAAAACAAACAACAATGGTTTCACTCCCTTCAACTCGATGACATCAAATAGATCTTTACAATGTAAAAAATCTATCATCCTAGGTCTCCAGAGGGAATAATTAGTGGCAGCCAATTTAATCATTGCACCAGAATGAGTATCCTCCATTTCCATTTTAAGTGTTTAAAATTTAAAATGAAAATAAACTAAAATAGGGTCTGAATTTCACAAATCCGAGGTCACCGTTGCATCCGGAACGGTCGAAAATGGTGGAATAGACACTTCGTTGGTCTAAATCCGACACATGGGCTGATTTGTAAATTCCTAAAAGTTCTGGGGCAAAACTGTAAATTTCAAAACTTCAGGGGGCTAAATGAAATTTACCAGGCTGCTGACGTGGCGCTGACGTGGCAGTGCTGACGTGGCAAGGTGGGGCCGGTTTGCTGACGTGGCAGACACGTGGCGGCTGACGTGGCGATGACGTGGCGGATGACGTGTCTGCTGACTGGGCGCTGACGTGGCGGCCACGTGGATCGTCTTCAACCTTCAGCGCGCGTGAGGCGCGTGTCTGCGAGTGGCGGCGCGTGGGAGTCCTCTGCCTTGGGCGTGCGGCGCGTGCGGATGCTGTGGACGTCGGTTCATTCGCCGGAAAATACCACCGTGCTCGTCTCGACGTGAACTAGCTGATGGTACCCTGAAAATGAATTTTTGACAACTTTTTCGGAACTCGAATTTTCCGAACCAAACTCCGTTCTTCGGTTTTTCGATCCCAATGAAGAACGAAAGCTCTGATACCACTTGTTGTGAAAAACGATCACTTTTGGAAGTGTTTGAGGAAAACCGAATTCGTATTATTACTACAAGAATAATACACAAGTTTTACACAAAGAAAACTAAATGAAAAACCTCACACTTCTCTCTACAATATACACACACTGCAAGTTACTTGTGATACTAATATTTTTGAGCTTGTTTCTCCTGAATCTGCGAGCTAACTGGGAAAAAAACATAAACAAAAAATGTTATTTTATAATTTGTTTTTTTTTTGAATTTGGACTAACAAACCAGAGAACTTACCCAGTTATCCAAAAATGAGATCAAAAAATTGAATGATTGTTGTCAAAAACCGAACCACACTTGACAAATGACTCAAAGAAAGCTGTAAAGCAGGTAACAACACTCTCAACGAATCACACTGCTGCTTCGATTACATGATTCATATACAACCCACCACTCCTATGTCTTATCATTCATTAGGGTTTTCGCTGCACTTGCTAAGAAAATGCTATTTTATTTTACCCAATGGCCCCAGAAATTCAAGTTGTTTTCAGCTCGGTACTCTTCTGGTACTTGCGAATTTCACTGTGCAAAATTATCATAATTTTAGAGAGGGATAATCAAATATATGACAAATATCAAAATTAGGATTAAAATTGAACGAACCCAAAAGTAACAGTTCCAGGGCGGTAACGGTGAGGGTTCTTGACATAGGCAATGATAAGTTGACCTTAGTTTTGGAGGCATCTAACTTTAAAATAAATAAATAAATATATGTTTATGAATAGTTGTAACAAACCTCACGCGCATGAAGAAGGAACTGATATCCTAGTCAAGAGTATCCAGAAGAAAAATTGCTTGAATAACCATATAGTCAACTTGGTTTACATTGAATTTCACCTTTGCTCTGCTATAACTGTGCCCCAAACCAAGCTGAGCTTTTTCTATGTCACCGGGCTGTGGAAGTTGAGAGATAAATAACAGTTCCTTTATGAGAAAACCACATTCATTCCTCCAAAAATTGACAAAGAAAAATACATTGAAGGGAGAATGCAAACCTTTAAGTCTTTAATGAACCTATCAAAATGCAGACGCACACCACGAAGAAGAAGTTCAAGAACAAACTCATTGCTTTGACAAGGAATCTTAGTCTCCTCAGAGATATGTGACCCAAGCTTAGGCTCTGATACTCCCAAACTGAATTTTGCTTTCTTTCCTTCCTTAACTTTTGGAAGATTAAGCTCCAAGAAGTTCCTCAACTCATCAGTCATAAGCCCTGCAAACCAAAAGCATTATATGACATACTAGGCCAAGGTGGAGTGGTGGAACAACCAAGTTCAACCAATCTGAGCAAAACATTGAGCTAATTTAGCCATGAGATATGGAAATTGCTGAAACAAAATCCAAAAAGTGAACTGTCTGGTGTTGACAAAATTATACAAATGAAGAGAAATTAAGAAAACAACATACATATGGCAGTAATGAACAACAGAAGTGCATGCATATAAAAAAAAATCAAAAGAACCCAACAAGGAATGTAAACCAGTTATTAGCAACAAAAACAAAGTAACACATAACAAACGCCGGGCTCATTTCTTCCTTCATTTTCTTAGCTAACAAACAGTGCATTAACCGAATGGATTAAATCAAACATTCCCTTTAACATTCAACTTAAACACATTAACAATAACAAAGCGCCCAAAATAAGACACGTCACTCAACCAACACCCTGTATTAAGCATACCTCTCAGTTTCTTCAAATCTTCTTCTTCTGCTGTTTCTTCGCTCTCTCTCTCTCTCAAGATTTTTGTGATAAAAATTGAATTGAGTTTTATATGATGAACACGAAGGTGGTGGGTGGTGGGATAACGGGATTGATGGTCACAATGGGCTATCCGTGTGTTTTTCAGTACGAAATCGGACTACGGAAAAGGCTGGTGTGATGGACGGCCAGGCGTGAAGGGCTGAGTGGTTGATGAAGGTTGATGTTTGTGGCTGCCGAGGGATAATTTTAGGGCTTCATTCGTGCTTTTCCATGAGAGGATCCGAGGTGAGAGAGTTCAGATGGGAAAGAGATGGAGGCAGTGGCCGTGAGTGTCTTGGTGAGAAGAGGGAGGCTGTCTAGGGTTTTCTTTGTTTCTTTGCTGATGTAGTTTGAGAGTGAATGAGAGGAGCGAGAGGGAGTGGCCGTCTGTGTGGAAGATGTCTAGGGTTTGTTGTTGTTTATATAGTGAGAGGGTAGGGTTAGGGTTTCTGCATGGGTTTATTTGAAAGGAGAGAAAAATCAATTAATTTATGTGCGTGTTTAATTTTAATTATTTAAGGCAAGAAATTATTTAAATTAGGTGAGTGATTTATTTAATTTTGAAATTTAATTTAATTAGATTTGGTTTAATTGGATTTTAATTGTATTTTAATTTACTTTAAATTAGTTAACTTTAATTTAATTTAATTTAATTTGTGACATGTATTTTAAAGGTTTTAATTATTTAATTGGGCTTGGTGTGTTTTAAAACAGAGGTCCAACAAGCGAACCCGAAGCGAAACAAGCGAGTTAAATCCGTCCAAATGCTAATTTCCAACTTTCCCCTTCCGACGTCCGTTTCCCGCGGCTTTCACAATCAAAGAGGTAGTGTCTCCATACGAGACTCATCATCGGGACTTACATGCAAAAATACAGTGCCTACAGATGGTACACCAATGTCAATAAGAATCTTCTCGAGTTGAGTAGCATAGTGGTCATTCGACTTGAGACACCACTGTGGAAGTATGAGACATCATCCACACTTAGATGGCAGTAACATCACCGATCTATTTAGATCAGACCTTCGCCTGTTCGTTGGGTGTGGACTGATCCTCCGATATCCTGTGTGTGTCAAGATAGGATCCGTCAGTTCTGTGTACAGAGAATAGGTAGTCCATATGTGATTAGCAATCAGTTAAATCTATGGCCATATTATACTTCGGAAATCAGTTCCAAATATTATTTATAAATTGCTAATAGAAACATCGACGGGATAATACCTATAGAGATTTGACGTTTACATCTATATCTCTGGGATTATCCGGATACCTGTGACGGAGGTATTATACGTATGCAATGACCTCGACCTGTATGATTCAGCTAGTTTATCCGTGGTCGTCATAATTTACGGGTGGGTAAATTATGGACACGAAATTGGATTTTATGACGGATATACCTGAATCTAGAGAGTCTCACTAATGAAACATACTCATATGGCACTAGGACGACTTTTATAAATAATAGTGATTATTTATAAATCGTTTAAACATTAAACGAAAAATACATGCAAACGGGCTGAACCGTCATTTCCTAATTAATGTGTATTTGTATTTAATATATGATATTATTAAATACACATTAATAAATTGTCAAATAAATGTATTTGACATATATCATTAATATATGTATTTGAGATATTTAAAGTAAATATAATACATATATTTGAAATATTTGTATTTAATTAATTATTTAATTATTTAATTGTTAAATGATTAATATAATTAAAATATAAATATCTCACCAAATGATAAAGTTAGGAAATGATTATAAGTGTAAATGTTTGACTTTACATTAAAGGAAAAGGTTGTCAAATTGAATTTGACTTCCTTGGATATTTGTTTTAATTGTTAAAATTGAAAATATCCATTTTCCTTTTTTATTTGTAATATTCGGCCATACCTTTAAATTAAATATAAGTGTTATATTTTTTGGAGTTGCTTTATTTGAATTTAAGAAAATCATTAAATGGTTTGATGATTACT
This sequence comes from Zanthoxylum bungeanum, assembly GCA_019454045.1. Lineage (NCBI taxonomy): Eukaryota > Viridiplantae > Streptophyta > Magnoliopsida > Sapindales > Rutaceae > Zanthoxylum > Zanthoxylum bungeanum. The sequence continues at coordinate 34,415 of SKCR01025553.1, forward strand.
TATGCAAGTTGATAAAGTAAATTAAATGAAACAAATTAAATATCTAGATATTTAAGCTTCCAATTTCAGCCAAGGCCCTAATGGAGGAGGTATATATTGTTTGTTTCATTTTTTAGGGTTTAACAAGTTCATTAGATACAAAAAGAAACACAAAAGTAGTTGAGAGAAAAGTTTGAAGAAAATAAGGAAAAGCTTGGAAATCTTAAGGTTTTGTAAGTTTTCTTTCAAATCTTCCAACATGAAAAATGTTTCTAACATGCTTAGTTTCATCTTGTGTTACTTTGATGTTGTCTCTCTACTTATAGTTTGTGTTTTAGTTGTTGTGAACTTGAATGAAAGATTGATGCATGCAAGTAAGCTTGAAATGGTTTCAAAGCTTCACTTTTGATTTTTAGAAAATCAGGTTGCCATTATAGAGTTGGTAAGCCACTTTTTGGTGACCTAGAATTGTTCTAGAGTTGTTTCAAAGTGGTGAGGCTAGATTGGTGAAGTATTGAATAGATTAAAGTGTTGGATTTTGTAAATTTGGTGAAATTAGACAATTTGATGAAATTGAAAAATTAGGGTTCATAACCCATTCCAAATTTGGAGCTTTCCATATATATGATGTATTATTGTATGAATATGATGCATGTAAAATTTTCGGTTGATTGGATTTTATCTTGGCATGTTTTGAACTAAAGGGACCAAATGTAATTAATTGAAAAATTTGGGTGGCTCACGGCATTAGACTAAAAATTGGGGATTTGTGTGAAATCTGATTTTGATGCATTAGATGTGTTGAAAAATATTTTAGAAATGATTTAGAATCATCCAAAATTATATTTGATAATGTTTGGGCTAAAATAATCAATTTACAAAGTTTTGGGGCAATTCGGTAATTACCAAGAAATTTGATCTCTTGTGTAATTTTTCAGAATTTGATAATTGGATAATTAAATAAATAAGTTTATTTAATTGATCCGAGAAAAATTTTGAAATCGGAAAATTTTGATTTTTTACTATTCCTCTGCGTTACTGTTATTCCCCCTTAAAACCCCAACACAAGTCCCGATTGCATGTATTTTCCGTTAAACGAGTTATAAATAATCAGTATTATTCATAACAGTTGCCCTAGTGCTCTACGAGTATATTTCATTAGTGAGACTCTCTAGATTCAGGCATATCCGTCACGAAATCCAATTTATTGTCCATAATTTACCCATCTGTAAATTATGACGACCACAGATAAACTCGCTGAATCATACAGGTCGAGGTCACTGCATACGTATAATCCCTCCGTCACAGGTATCCGGATTATCCCATAGATATAGATATGAACGTCAAATCTCTATAAGAATAATCTCGTCAGCGTATCCATTAGCAATCTCTAAATAACAATCAGAACTCTCTTCCGAAGTGTACTATGGCCATAGATTTAACAGATTGCTAACCATATAATAGACTATCTATGCCCTGTACACAGGACTGACGGATCATATCTTGATACACATAGGATATCATGAGCATGAGACCACACCCAATGAACATGCGGAAGTCTGATCATGAATAGATCGGTGACGTGACTGCCATCTAAGTGTGGAGGATAACTCATATATCCACAGTGGTATCTCAAGTCAAAGAATCACTATGCTACTCAACCCGAGAAGATTCACATTGACGTTGGTGTACCATCTATTAGGAAATCTTCGGTGAGTCGTTCAATGTTTATCAAATAAACACCTACACGTCTATATGAGTCTCCCAAGACTCATGGTTCATTGGGATAAACCATCATAACTATTCCGATATACGACATGTACTGGTCTCAGCAGATTTTACCAACCGACCCGTGTCAGTAAATCTTGACCAGAAACTTAATTTGAGGATATACAACTTATAATGTCACTTCCCAATGTCAATTACAAACTATGTTGTAACTGTGCACTATGTTGTAAATCTTGGGGTCTTTGTCTAATATATATACATATCACTAAATTGGATTTAGTTTCAATCTAATCGAAATTATATCGAATACGTATATAAAAGACAAGAGGTGATACCATTTAAATTAGTAATATTATGGAAAAAATAGATTGCTTGTATTCATGAATCAGACATAAATACGATCCAGATTGGCGCTCAGAGCACTAACCCTAACAATTTCTCCCACTTGCTCTAGTGCCAATCCATGGCATCATATACACATCCCAATGTGTATCACATACTCACAGCCCTCAAGAACTCACCCAGCGCTCAAAAGGTAGGCAACAAAAAGTAAGCTCGCTATGACATATTACATGAGTTTGTCCAACAAACACAATCATTTTCCTTAGCAAACATCATTCATATTTTGTGGAATCTAAATTCTACATCAATATGACTCTGATGCTCTATCAACATTGTGCTTTAGCTACTAAGTTATCTAAGTATTTACGGATCAGATCCAAAATACTTTATAGACAACCACAAACACAACACTGATAACAAACTTCTAATCTATAAGGTCACTATGCAACTTCATAAGTCAATACTTCATAATTTGCAACTAACTCCACTATTATAGTGGAATCATCTGTGACACTCTCACTGCATCTTTTCTGACTCTTTATGACGTAGACTGTCTATCGTCATAACTAGACCCAAGACTAATCTGACCCTAATGGTTGCAAATTCATTCTCCATAGTAAGAAACTCATTCTTAATATCTCAAAGATAATAAAGAATATGTTTCATGACCCATCTTATGGTCTAGAGGATATCAAAATAACTCGTAACAATTACGATTAAATTGATATCTATAATCGCACTCAATATAGTATTTATTATGTCATCATCCTATGATGCATAAGATTGATTAGACATTCTAATCAATATCTCTTTCGAAAAAGGAATCATCATTTATTAAAGATGAATACTATACATAAGACACACACTAACTATCAAACAGTTATACTAACTATCACACAGATAGTCTTGTTGCGTCCAGCAGTATCTCACAAGTCTCATTAGTTTTGTATGTTATATAAAACTTTATATCAAATATAATAGAGACCACTCTCACTGCTTTCATAGAGAAAATAAGACCGAGGTAAACCTTTTTACCTCATAAACATCTCATTATTACATTAATAATGACAATGTCATTATGATGTAAAATACTAGAAAGAAATTTGTATTAATGTATACTGATGTATCGTCTGATTCATATTAATGTATAATTTAGATTCTACAAAATATGAAAGATGCTGGCTATGGGAAACGATTGAGTTTGTTTGACAAACTCATTATGTTATAGCGGACTTACTTCTTGTTGCCTACCTCTTAAGTGCTAGGTGAGCTTTTGAGGGCTACGTGTATATGATACACATTGAGATGTATATATGATACCATGGATTAGCACTAGAGCAAGTGGGAGAAATTATTGGGGTTGGTGCTCAGAGCGCCAATCCGGACCGTATTTATGTCTGATTCATGAATACGAAAATCCATTTTTTCCATAATATTACTTTCTTAGTGGTTACATCTCTTGTTTTTATATACGTATTTGATCTAATTACTATTAGATTGAAACTAAATGTGGTTTAATGATATGTATATATTAGACAAAGACCCGATAATATATAACGCAATACACAGTTACAAAGTTAGTTTGTAATTGACATTGAGAAGTGTCACTGCTAAATGTATATTATCAAACATAGTTCCTGGTCTAGATTCACTAACACGGGTCGGTTAGTCAAATCCGTTGAGACCAGTACATGTCGTTTATTGAGACTTGGTCTGATGGTTTATCCCAATGAACCATGAGTATAAGGAGACTCGTATAGACGTGTATGTATTATAATGGATAAACACTGAACGACTCACCAAAGATTCTTAATGGATGGTACACCAACGTCAATAAGAATCTTCTCGGGTTGAGTAGCATAGTGGTCCTTCGACTTGAGATACCACTGTGGATGTATGAGACATCCTCCACACTTAGATGGTAGTCACGTCACCGATCTATTTAGATCAGACCTCCGTCTGTTCGTTGAGTGTGGACCAATCCTCAGGATATCCTGTGTGTGTCAAGATAGGATCCGTCAGTTCTGTGTACAGAGCATAGGTAGTCCATATGTGATTAGCAGTCTGTTAAATCTGTGGCCACAGTAAACTTCGGAAGTAAGTTCCGAATGTTATTTAGAGATTGCTAATAGATACGTCGATGGGATAATACCTATAGAGATTTGACGTTTACATCTATATCTCTGGGATTATCCGGATACTTGTGACGAATGGATTATACGTATGCAATGATCTCGACATGTATGATTCAGCTAGTTTATACGTGATCGTCATGATTTACGGGTGGGTAAATTATGGACACGAAATTGAATTTTGTGACGGATATACCTGAATCTAGAGAGTCTCACTAATGAAATATACTCGTATAGCACTAGGGCAACTTTTATGAATAATGATGATTATTTATAAATCGTTTAAACGTTAAACGAAAAATACATGCAAACGGGCTGAATCGTCATTTCCTAATTAATGTGTATTTGTATTTAATATATGATATTATTAAATACACATTAATAAATTGTCAAATAAAGGTATTTGACATATATCATTTATATATGTATTTGAGATATTTAAAGTAAATATAATACATATATTTGAGATATTTGTATTTAATTAATTGATTAATTATTTAATTTTTTAAATAATTAATAAATTAAAATATAAATATCTTACCAAATGATAAAGTTAGGAAATGATTTTAAGTGTAAATGTTTGACTTTACATTAAAGGAAAATGTTGTCAAAATGGTTTTGACTTCTTTTGATATTTGATTAAATTGTTTAAAATGAAAATATCTTTTTCCTTTACAAAATGTGAAATTCGGCCAACTCCCTTTTATAAATATAATTGTTATATTTTTTAAGTTGCTTTTGTTGACTTATGAATTTTCATTAAATGTGTAATGATAAAATTTGCAAGTTGATTAAAGTAACTTTAAATGAAACAAAATAATATCTAGATATTTTATATACCTAATTTTCGGCCAAGGGCTTTATGGTGAAGGTATATATTATTTTGTTTCATCTTTTAGGGTTTAACAAGTTCATATACACAAAAATAGAACACAAAAGTAGTTGAGAGAAAATGTTTGGAGAAAAGAAGAAAATCTTGGAAATCTTAAGCATTTGTAAGTTTTCTTTCAAATCCTCCAACATGAAAAATA
>SKCR01025554.1:0-37570 GCA_019454045.1 Zanthoxylum bungeanum
TGACATAATTCACTATCTCTTCTTGTTGATTTGGCCCTGGTCCTCCTCCATAAGGTGAACTTGTGGCTCCGGTAATGTTTACAACTTGCGCGCTGAGTGTTTCCAAGCATTTGCACATCTGATCCAACTTAGTATTCATTGCTGAGTTGGCTCCAACTTCATAAATTCCTGCAATTTTCTGGATCATGCTCCTTTCTGTTGGCCACAAGGAATTATTGTTAGCCATTTCTTCAATTAGGTCACATGTTTGATCTTCTCTTTTTTCCATTAGCGCTCCTCCAGCAGCAGCATCAATTGTGGTTCTCATCAGTCCAGAAAGTCCATTATATAAAGTTTGGACTTGAAGTCATTTTGGAATCTCATGGTGAGGACATTTCCGGAGCAAATCTTTGTACCTTTCCCAAGCCTCGTAGAGAGTTTCCGAGTCATGTTGTACAAAGGATGTGATGTCATTCCTCAGTTTTACTGTTCTGGCTGGTGGAAAATACTTTGCAAGGAATTTGGTGGCTAGAGTGTTCCAAGTTGTGATGGAACCTACTGGTAGTGAATGTAGCCAAGCCTTTGCTATGTCTTTTAAGGAATATGGGAAAACACGCAGTGTCATAGCTTCTTCAGCTGCTCGGTTGTAATTGAAAGTGCCGCAAACTTCCAGGAAGTTGCTAATGTGGGCATTAGGATCTTCAGTTGTGTTCCCTCCAAACTGCACTGACTACTGAATCATCTGAATGCATGTTTTGATGTCACAGGCATTTGCTGGTAAGTACAATACATGAATGGTTCTGTCTCGAATGGGAATTGGTGGTGCAACTTCCAAAGGTTCAGGTTCCATGTTGACGATTGCTTCTTGGCCTTTTCGCCTTTCCCTTCTCAACTGTCTGATGGTTCTTTCAATCTCTGGGTCAAGCGGTCGGAGTTCAAAGCTTCTGGTTTGTCTAATGTAGTGTCTAAGAACCTGAAACACACGAAAACAAAAATAATAAATAAAAAGAAATTAGATACAAGTAACGTATCTAACCCCAAAACTAATAGTGAAAGATAAATAAGTCCCCGACAACGGCGCCGAAAACTTGACCGGTATTGTCACACGCGTATAACGCAAGCGCACATATCGTTCAAGTAGTATAAAAAGTATCGATCCCACTAGGACTTAATACCTAAGCTATTAATTTATGAAGCAAAATTTTCACGAGTATCTAATGGATTGATTGTTTGATTGAGTGGTGATTTTAAATTTAAAACAAGTAAAATAAATAGTGCGAAAGTAGATTAAAGAAAATTCAATATTATTAAACTATCCAGGGTTGTGAATTCTTCCAATACCTTTTTAAAGATGAAGTGGTTATTTCATGTTTGTGTAATATACTGGTTTACTAACCTGGAACACGAAATTCTGCAAAAGCCTCTGTCGATGGTCAGATGCAAATACCCAGTGTAATCCAATTAAACCATATGTCTATGTCAACCAAGTTACCTGAATTCATTAAGATTAAGTTCCAATTGTGGCTACCCCCACCCAACAGGTATATGTCTATCCTGTAAGGAAATCTATTAAAGGGTTATCTATCCTCAAGGAAGATCGTGAGCTATTAAGTCTAAGGCTGAAACCTAAAATACCTTCGTCAAGTTTATTTTAAGTTTACCCGATCAATCTTATTAGTGGTCAGTTAACAAGAAGCATTAAGCTTAAGACTTAATAAGTAAACCTTTATATTACCCAAACTATAAAATAACCCATTATAAACCGGTGATATTGGATTTCATCACAACCCCAGATAACGGGCTTAGCTACGACACATATTTACAACTACTAAAAGCTTAAAAATAAAAGACATAAAGTAAAGTGCTGAAAAGTAAATGCTGGAAATTAAAAAGGTAAAAGTACAATGAAAGAAAATGCTGGGGGTTAAAGGATCCACTTCTATTACTACTATTTTAGATATCTCCCTTAATATAATATATTAACTTGTGTGATATTACCAACCAGCCATATAGGCGGTAACCTGATTAAGTCAAATTAATAATTAATTACCAACCGACCAACCAGGCGGTATCCATGCTTAGTCAGGTTAAAACCAATTTATAAATAATTACCAACCGGCCAATATAGCAGTATCCTCATTAAGTCAGGTTTTAAATAGTTATAATATTATAATTAATGGAGATTAATCTAAATAGCAATAATAAAAGCTTTACATTTTACCCCAGCAAGGGGGAGTTACCTCTTCATTACTGAAAAGTAAAAACTGAATAAGTAAAGAAATGTAAGTATTGTGCGTAAAAGTAAATAAAATTAATTACAGAACTGAAATTAAACAAACAAGATACAATCTTCTTAGTATTCTTAAAGAATTACAGAGAAGAAGGTATGAATCTGAAATGGAAAATTCGGCCTGAATTTATAGGCGTCAGTAGGCCTCACGCGTCGCGACGCGCTACTCTTGGCGCGTCGCGATGCGACATGAATTACAGCATGGTATGTGGATCTTGCGACACGTGGCAGGCGGCGCTGGCAGCTGAATGATTACTCAATAATTATGCTGACGTGGTGATGACATGGCGATGTGGATTATCGGCAGCGTGTGATGGTGACACGTGGAATAAGATGATTGGCTGATGATGACATGGCTGACACGTGGTAAGCTGACTCGGCATGTGACTGATGTGGACGCCACATGGATGACACGTTGACGACACGTAGTGATGGAGATTGTTGGCAGCATGTGATGATGACACGTGACACGACGCACGTTAGCGGATCTGCTCTGATGTTGACACGTGGCAGGCACATGTTAGCAGACTTCACAGATTTTGACATGTGTCCTGGCGCATTTTAGCAGAACTCGGCCCACGTTAGCGGTCGTGATGCAGAAGGCTTGCGCGTCGCAACGCCCAAATTACCATTTTACCATTTTTGTCTGTTTTTCACTGTTTTGGCCATGAATCGCTTCCAGAGAGTCCTGAAACTTTATTTATCTGCAAAATAACACAAAACGCATCAAACTATTCACAAAACTCAAGAAACTACACAAAATATTAGGTCAAATGAGTGGGAAATAGTGATACATTTAGCACTCATCATTGAAGTTACAACCATTTTCCCAAATAAATTTTAACTTTATGTTTTTTTCATTAGTTTAATCAACTCTCTCCTATATCAATTGTTTAGTTTTAGTTAAGTTAGGTTTACTTTTAGTATTAATAGGATTATTAATAAGTCTACGTGGGTTCGACATCGGATTTTTTGTCACTATATTACTTAAGCGATACGTGTGTTTGCGTGCGGTAATATTCAATTCATTTACTAAACGAATTCTAAATTCAGGATTCGTATTCGATTCGTTTATTCGTTTAGTCATGACATTATTCAATGTATAAATTATAATAATTTATTTACATTAATTCTTCATAAGTCTATACATATGAAGTACGTAATTAATACATTTACTAAAAATGACTCACCAATTTTTAATATGGTAATTAGCAATAACTTCTCGATTTTTAATTAAAAATAACAATGACTAAAAAATAAAATAATAAAACGAATCTTAAACGAATCAATGAGTTTAAATTCATATTCGATTTGTTTAATAATCGAATCGAATTGACCTATTTATTAAACAAATTCAATTTTTCAAACCCATATTCGCTTTAAAACAAATCGAATTGAACGAATAAACGAATCTCAACCCAAATTACCACCCTTAAATTTAAGTGATGTGACACACACACATATATATAGTCACGCTGAGGTCAGGTTCATGTGAACTTTATGTGGATTGCAAGGTAGATGAAGACAAAAAATTTTGTCTTTTATCTTCATATAAACTTTATGTGTATTGTAAGATGTGCATCTGAGAATTTATATATATATACACACACATATGTGTATATATATGATAAGATCAATCATCACACTTTTCATAAGATGCGTGTTAAATAATACTAGATGGCGTGGTGGGTCGAAAATAAGAGATTTGGGATTCGAACTTCGGTCATATAGGTGGGAAGGGAATTAAGTTATGATTACATTAATTTTTTTTTTCAAAACAATTAATTCTAGGTGGCAACTAATCAAGTATCCAAAACTTTTGGGTAACTAAAACTGAAATCAACATACAACGTTTCATAGCGTCACAAAAAAAAAATGTTATAACTATCTATAAAACCAACTGAATTAGAGAATGTTCAAATTTATTCGAAATAATAATACACAAAAAGAATTTTATTTGGATATTTAATACTATATGCACTATATCAACTATTAGATACTTGATAACTGATATCCCACCTTTTAATTTGATTAAAAAAGGCTTATCATATAGTTTTGCAGAAATTCCTATTTAATAAGGTTTATATAGTAATGTGTGTGATTGCATTTTTCTAGGTCCGTCTTGTCAATACGGATATAAATAAATTTGTGTGGCTATATCTGAGAACATGCCAAAGCTGTGAGGATATAGTCATTGAAATTTTTTTGTGTCGGGTATATATTTGATATTAGATAAATTCAAATGCAAGCGGAATCCTGAACTTGCCAAAGCTATCAGGACTACGTAAGTATCTTGAATTTATCATTGACAAGTATAACCCGGATACGCCTCATTGTGAACGTGCTAAAGCTGTCATAACGAGAAATGATTAGGACCGAAACCCAGGAGTCATCGGTGTGTGATTGACAATGTGTTGTCTACCTAATGAATATATGTAGGCATGAACGTGTCAAAGTTGTTAGCCGAAATATATTCATATGGTCCACTTTTTACTATTTAACTTATACTAGTAGAAAAACGGGCTATCTTGACAGATGATTTATGACAGATACTGATTATGTCATCAATTTATGATACATATGTGACAGATAAATTAATTGTTAATAATTAATGACAGATAATTATATGTCAATAAATAATTGTAGAAATCTTGACAGAAAATATTTTTACCAAGAACTAATGATAGAAATACTTGACAGAAAATAATTCTATTAAGAATTATTTTAAACTAAAATATAAATTTAAAACAATTACATAAAATTTATTTTTTTAAAAAAAAATAAAAATTATATTATATGATGATGAGTGGTATTTATATCACTATTTCCCACTCATTTAACCTAATATTTTGTATAGTTTCTCGGGTTTTGTGAACGTTTTGATGTGTTTTGTGTTATTTTGCAGATAAATAAAGTTGGGAAAGCATTGGAAGCAATTTGGGGCCAAAATAGAGAAAAAAATGACAAAAGGGGCATTTTCATAATTTCCCGCGTCGCGACGCCCAGGCCTTCCGCGTCGCGACGCCTAAAGTGAGCCGCGCCTGCTAACGTGCGCCGAGGGACACGTGTCAGAATCTGAGAAATTGGTCATGCTAACGTGCGCCGGATCTTCTAACATGCGCCGACTTTACTAAAATGCGCCGAGTGCCACGTGTCACAATTCCATTCGACCAAACATAGCGCGTGCCACGTGTCAATCTCTCATTGGACAGAATCATCGGCGAATCACATTCTGCCACGTGTCACCTTCTCATTAGACCGATCATATGCGCGTGCCACGTGTCAACTTCTCATTTGACCAAAAATCCAGCCATTCACCGTGCGCCGCGTGTCGTCTTCTGATTGCGCCGCTCTGCCGCGTGACACGTGTCATTTCCTGATTGTGCCGACATCATACGCGTAGTCAACCCGCGTGGACCAAAGACGCGTGCGGGCGTCGCGACGCCAAGCACTTTAGCGTCGCGACGCCGGTTGCCGAGTTTGCCTATAAATTGAGCTCTTCACCACTTCATTTGGTGTGCTTTCCTTGGGATTTTTTCCCTGATTTCATAGGAAGGATCTAGTTTTGTATATTTTTGTAATATTAAAATTATGTATTTTTATTTTTAGTTTTTATTACATCATTTTATTTATTTACTTTATGTTTTGTAGTTAAATTTCCGCTGGAGTAAAAGGTGAAACCTTTAATATAATTATCTAGGTAAAACTCACTTAATTATAATTTATAAATTATAATTTAACCGGATTAATTAATGTCAGACTTTATTACCGCCTATATGGTCGGTCTAAATATAAATTACTTTACCGCCTATATGGCTGGTCTTTATGTGACTGATAATTATCGCCTATATGGCTGGTGTAATTGGACTAAATGGATTACCGCCTATATGGCTGGTTTTAAATGTTTAACATTATTAATTCATGAGAAAGCAGAACAGAAAATAATTTATATTTTATAATAAGTGAGATTCCTAGATAAGAAATATTAAATGTGGATCCTCTAACCCCATCATTTTATTTTATTCTAGGGAAGTGATGAAACACAATATTACTAGGCTTAATAATTGATTTAATTATTTATTGGGTAATTCTTTAGTTTGTTTATTTAGTCTTAAGCTTAATGCTTCTTGTTGTCTGATCACCAATAATATTGATTTGGTAAACTTAAAATGAACTAGACATAGGGATTTTAGGTTTCAGCCTTAGATTCAATAGTCCACGATCTTCCTTGAGGATAGATAACCCTTTAATAGATTTTCTTACAGGATATGAATATACCTGTCGGGCGTGGGTAGCCATAATTGGAACTTGGTCTTAATGAATCCAGGTAATTTGGTTGACATAGGAATATGGTTCAATTGGGTTATACTGCGTATTTGCGTCTGACCATCGGAAGAGGCTTTTGCATATAATCGTGTTCCAGGTTAGCAAATTAATTTATTACACATAAATAAGAGAGTCAATTCATCTTTTTAATAATATTGTGTGGAGTCATGACCCTAGATCCTTGAGTCTTTTATTTTATTTTCCTTAGTATTTTCTTTTGAGTCTATTTTTATTTTACTTAGCAAATCCACATTCAACCAACCAAAAGCAGTCAATTCCCTTCTTCCTATAATTAGATACCTGTAAATAAATAGATTCAATAATTAATAACAACAGTAGGAATTAAGTCCTCGTGGGATCGATATTTTTTTATACTACTTGAATGATACGTGCGCTTGCGTTATACGCGTGTGAATGCACCGGTCAATGGACTACAAATTAATTATGTGTTTTGAGCATAACTTTCATTATCGGAGCGGACTGATAAGTTCAATTAGTCAAATAGGGAACCGACCTTTGGTCTGATCGGAAGCACGTTAAAAGTACAGAGTTTATAAATCGGAAAAAATCTGGTAGAAGACCGAAATTACATGATTTTTTAAATTATAATATGTAATGAAAATAAGTCTAAAATCTAAGTTTAAAATTCGATTTTTTATTTAAATACCTAATTATAATTTTTTTAATTTTTTAATTTTTTAATTTTAAGTGAAATTACTAATTTACCCTTATGTCTTAATTATTTATGAACCCATATAGCTCATGCATTTTTGTTCAAGAGTGTAACATAAGTTTAAAAGCTTCAATTCACTCTCCGTCTCTCACTCTCGTTACCAAAATTGCTAATTTCCTTCTCAGATTTCACTCTCACATATTTAAACCCTCATAAAATCTACGACCAAAAAACTCAAAAAAAAACCCTTTCTTGACAGAGCGGGTATTGTCAAGATAGCCTATTTTTTTAGTAGTGTTAATTTAATTATTAAATTAGTTATATTCTATTTGGGATTACAGTTTTACATTAACTAGTGATAAGAGAATTTTTTAGATTAAAAATCCGTGATCTATTTGATGCTTGTATGATATTATATGAAACTGTTTTTCTCCTAACTATTTTTCGATGTCTATTTGATAGATTTGCAATGGTGGCATCTTCATCAACTAATCTGTTTACTTGTATAATGGATACGAACAAGATTAGAGACCCTGATAACTTCGTAGACTTGGAAATGAATTTGAAGATCGTCTTTGACTCTAAGAAATTAGGATACATGCGGGAGGGCATGTTGCCCCTTGTAGTAGCTGATGAGTCAACTCCTAATGAACTAGAGACTTTCCTGAAATGGAAATATGATGATCTAAGAGTTAGATCATATATTCTCAATTCGTTGATTCCAGAGCTTAAAAGGAAATATTATGATATGTCTTACGCATATGGTATGATTACACGACACCGAAAATTAGTCATGAATCAATAACATGACTTGGTAGTGGTGGAACTTGTAATATCCAGAACATTTTTCGGAATATTACTGGAAGATTTCTGAATTAAAGTTGGTTTTTTGGAATGAGATAATATTCTAAAATAATACCTTATGTGATGGGAAATAGGTCGAAATATTTTAAAGTGATGTTTCGTCGCGTTGGAGAACGTATGATTTCGAACACCGGTTACACGAATCATGTTTATATCGTTATACGCATAAAATTTTGTTGTATTAGCTAGTAAAATAGAAAACGAACTTCGATTAAGGTGATTTTTTAACCGTTGGACTCGTTTTCCTGGGAAGAAAAAATTTCGTGTTGAACACTTTTCAAAATTGGCACCTGAAGGATTTGCAAAATACAAATTTTCAAGAACGCCTCATGGTAGGGAACTAACTGCAATTTCGAGGGGGTCAAAATATAATTTTCAAAAACTATTCTATAAGTATCCCAAGGTTTTCAGAATTCATGAAAATGACATAACCTAACAAAACTCCCCACCGGACCTCCATCTCTACAAACACGTTTGAGAGTCCCATAGTTGCACCGGCAGCCTATTTCCATCACCGACCGACGTGACGGTTGAGAGGGGTACGCTGGCCACCTCTCCGTCTTGTGGTGGCCGGCAGCAGTCCCAAGACACCGGTAATGACGAGAAGAAGAGAGAGAAGCGCGTGAATGGGTGTCCTGATCCCGGCTCTTCGCTTCATTTCAAATCCCGAGCCACCCGCTAAATCAAAGCTCTTGGAGAGTACTACAAGTTGATGGTGATGAATTTTCTATTCTGTGCATAACTGCACGCGAACCGAGAGAGAAAACTTTGATGAATAATGACTCACGAGTGAACAGTAGCTCCAATCAAAATTTCTTCGATTCCAGCGCATTCGTGGGATCATTTGGAGTCCGTATATGCCTTCGAAATCTCGGTAAGACCTCACGGTAAAAACTCGCTAATTTCAAGTTTATCATTTAATGTTCAGATGTATCCAGTAACTTTGTAGAGTAATATAATGATATAAATTGATTGTTTGAGTATGAATATAGTGAATATGTGTATCTGGAAGAATCTGAGTGAAAACAGAATGAATTGGATCGATCCGATAGATTATATAACTTTTCGGTTAAAATGGGTTTTCCGTATGTTGATGTGTTTTTTATCGTAATGATAGATATGAGATATAGATGATAATATGATAATGTTTAGATAAATTCGGGTAAGTTCAGAAGGTTCGGGACTTTTCCGTTTCATTTGTAGAAACGTTTTCGGTAGATTTTCCAAAAATATGTAAACAAAGATTTAAGCTAACCGGTGGCATGAATTAGTTTGTAATGATGTTTTAAGATTATCGAAACTGAAATCATTGAAAATGGACTTGAGTTGGTTGTCCCGAAAAGATCCAAATTTTATCTTAAATAAGTCAAGAATTCTGTAAAGTTATGATTCTGACAGCGTTTCGCGATTTGTTTTGACAGATTTGACAATGACTTGGATTGCTTGTGAAGCCAGGTAAGTAACCAATGCGATGAAGACTTGAATTGGTGAATTCGTGTTATATATATATAATTGAAATGTTAGGATAAAAAAGGATAGTTAAGAGGTGGTTTTGAGTATGGAGTTTGAGATTACGTATGGTTAAGATAATCGACCACAACATGTATGAATTTTTGGTTAAGTGAAATGTTTGACGAGTTTGTTGTCTACATGTGTGTATTGACAATTGTAAGTATATGAACTCGTAATGGTATGTGTATGTATAAATATATGTATACGTATATATACACATATTTGTATATGTATATTTTGAGTATACAAAATCGGTAAATGGAATAAGTTATGATTCTTGAATTTATATAAGCATATGTATTTGTATGTTTTGACAATAAGTTTGTTATTGAATCATACATGCAATTATCGGTATAAGGTTGGATTGGCTAAGTATGATAAGAAATGAGTATAAGCTAAGGTTTTCCTGAACGAATAAGCATAATTGATAAGTTTATGTATCAGAGGTTTCTAGACATAAAATCTTGAAATTGATGATATTTGATTGATAAGTGAAGGATATGAGAACAGTTAAAGATGTAGCGTTTGAGTTCGTAGTAATGTGTATTCATATGCTTGAATATATTTATGAAAATGAGTATTTGGATGAAGATTCAGATGTTTTTATCATGTATGTACTTGTGTATGAGAAATCATGCGATGAGTTTATGTTAAGTGATATATGCGCATGTGTGTTTGTTTGATTGGTTGATAATTTCGTGGTGTAGTAGCCGAGCTGGTTAGGAATCTGTTCAGACTACATTCATCTCATACCTATTTTAAAATAGATAATAAGTCTCGTACGAGTATCATTTGTGTAAGCCATCGCATATGTAAGTGTTGTTTGGGTTACATATTCTTTGATGTGTTGACTGTTATGTATGTTTTGTTGTCGATTGTACGATGATTGTAAGTATGTTTGAGTGTATCTGTGTGCATGATAGAACATGTGATATGTATGGACTATGCATGCTTTCGTGGAATGAGTGAATGGATTTGAAAATCGGTGTGAATAAAAGAGGTTATAAAGTGTGTTTGCTAAGTTTGTTACCGTATGTACGTATATTGTGTAAGAGTCTAGATGTTGTAAGCTTCTTGTGCTAGCTTTCTTCTAGTAGACTAGACTTACGATGTCTCCAAGTAAGACTTCTGAAATTGTATTTGCATGAATGTAAGAGAGTAAGATATTAATTCCGAACTGATATGTGTGACTGTGTATAGGTCACAAATGTTAAGCTATCGTAAGGTTATCGTGATTAAAGAAAGTTAAAGAAAGTTGTTTAACTCACCGATTTGATGATATTTCAAAGATGCTTATTCGTGATAAAGTATAAATGTATAACTTCATGCTTCATATTATTGAAATGGATTCGATGTTAAGTAACATACTCTGTGATATTTGAAGTTTTGCTTTATATGCTTTGGATATTGTATATTAGACTGGCATATATATATATATATATAAGTAGAGCATAATAGAAAATTTATGATTCTGAACTCGTAATAACTTGGTAATTTTGAAAAACTTCAAATATGCTTGACTTGTATGTTTTGTTTGTAATATGAATGTGGTTACTTACTGAGTTTTTATAACTCACACTCTAAACCAGTTTGCTTGTTTTGTAGGTTGGCCACCAGATGAATCAACCATTTCAGCTTTGGAAGTCATGTTCGAGATGCGGATCACCAAAGTTGTAGTCACCCTCGCAAGTGTCCTTGGGAAAAGTCTCAGAGATTTAGGATCTAATGGTTATTATGTTATTTGTTGTGCTGAGCAAGCTGTTTCTATTTATTAAGTAAGACTTTTGATTGCTTATAATGTTGTAGGCACGAAACCTTTAAGTTTTGATTGATGATGTGGGCATGGAGCCCTTGAGGGTTGATTTGAGCTCGATATATTATGTGTGGACCTGAGGTCCTTTTATATATGTTAGGTTTATTATATATTACGTTTTGATGCTAGACTATGATCCAAGATGTCTAGTTTTAGGATACATCTTGTCCTTTTTCTGTAAATTTGGAGGCTTATGGAGATGGGTTAATCTTGTCTCCTATCGGTAGCATCCTACCTCTGATGGGGTATTACAGTTGTGATATCAGAGCAAAGATTTAGGTGTCAGTGACTGTAGCTACAGAGTATCCGATGGTCTGAGTAAGATTTCTATTGCGTAAAGGCTATATAGGTCCCATGTTTGTAACTTTATTGGATTTCTATATATGGTATGATGTGTAATGATTTTGATTGATATGGGTGATTCAGATTATCAGTACATGTTTGTATGCCATGAATATATGTATGTATATATGTATACTAAGTTAAAAGTATGTCGTTTATATAGGTATATGTATATGTATATGATGTGAATTCAATGTGTTTTGAGGTACGAGAAATTCTATAATGTTGATAGTTTGAATTGTGAACAAATATTTTGATTTATGATTTGAGAACTTGGTATTTAATTTTTGGCATAAAAGTGTTTTGAAAAGAAAAAAGAAAGAAAAGAAGAAAGAAAGAAAGATTTCAGATATTTTGGTTTTGACTATAAAAGCTAAAGAATATGTTTCCTATTCGACGCTTGATTCATGCTTTCATATTTTTAGATTTATTAATATATTTCCGTCGAGGTGCTTGATGATATGTTTCATTCTCATCGTTCAAAAATGATTTTGATATTTTTAAACCGTAAAACTTTGTTTTCGTCTAGACGCTTGAAAATCTGTTTCCGTCAAGGTGTTGGATAGTTTTATGTTTTTGACCCTCCACAACGCTTGTATAGGTTTCGTTCCGGCTTGGCCATGGAGATTATTATGGGGTCCAGACCATCGGAAAATGGCCGGCCCGCTACTCTGTCGATATGGTCATGTTTTTACATTATCTGGTCAGTGCACGCGACTTGAACATGGGCGGTTGATATGTATTTTGAAGGATATACATTTGATCTTTTATTAAGTTTTCCAAGATTTATTTTTTATTTAAACATATTTAGGGTTTTGGGGGAAAATAGTGATTTCAAAAAGATATTTTTTTTATTATGATACATTTCGATATCATTTATAATATTATATGATATGATATGTTTCTGTCACGGTGCTTGTATATGGTTTTTTATGGTTTTATAATTTGATATGATATGTTTCCACCATGGTATTGTATAGGGCTCTGTTCAGCTGTAGTGGACCGACCCGCTACCCTCTGTCGACAGGGACTTGTTTCGTCCATTGTCTTATCTGTGTGCGTGATTTGGACACTAGGCGCTTGTTATATTTCGTTCAGTTGATTTTATACTGGACGCTTGATATGTATTTACGATGATGATGAATTTTGAATTTATTTTTTTTTACAGTGAAAGAGTTTATTAAATGTGATTTCAATATGGTTTTTGAAAGAGATTGTTTTACGTTTCTATTTTGATGATGAAAAAATTGAGAGATTTCAGACTATCAACATCATAAGAACACTATGATTATGTGTCACTTTTGGCTATGACAATTGATGTATTTGTAGGTATAAAAGTTTACGTTCGTTATAGGAAAATGTATGTTATCATTTGGTTATAGATTTTTTGAGTATTGTGATGGTTATGTATGCTTTGTTGTCAGCCATACAATGTTATATATGCGATTGGATATTTGCGTATGTAAATTTTGATGTTGATAGCGTTTACAAATATGATATGAAATGACACAATGTGAAATGAATGTGTTCCATTTCAGATTGCGAACGGAATAGATAGTATGAAATTCATATTATGTTTTTCGTTTTTGATACTATATTTGACTACCTGCAAAGAACCCATGTTATGATGACTGATTAATTGTATAGGATTTGGGTTCAGCTTTCTGTTTCTATGATGGATGAATTTGAAACGGTTTAAGTGTGTTCTTATTAATGAATGTGAATTGAAATGACAAGTTTGATCTGATTCTAGTATGAAATGTTTGATTTGATTTATGTTACTTTGAAATAGCATAGTTGTATTGATGTATGATATGCTTAACTTTTGATCATGTGTATAGTGAGATAACGATAAGATTGTCATGTACGTGCGTTCGGTTCCGAATGATTAGACATAAGGACAGAGAAATTTCGAGGACGAAATATTTATAAGGAGAGGAGAATGTAATATCCTGAATAATTTTCGGTATATTTCTGGAAGATTTTCGAATTAAAGATGATTTTTTTAGAACGAGATAATATTCGAAAATAATACTTTATGTAACAGAAAATAGGTCAGAATATTTTAAAGTGAAGGTTCGTCGCGTTGGAAAATGTGTGGTTTCTAGAACCGGTTGCGCGATTCATGTTTATATTGTTATACGCGTAAAAGTTTATTTTATTAACTATAAAAATAGTAAACGAACTTTGATTGAGGTGATTCTTGAACCATTGGACTTTTTTTCCGTGACGAACGACTTTCATGTTGAACCCTTTTTGAAATTTGTATCAGAAGGGCTTATAAAATATAATTTTTTAGAAAGCCCAATGGCAGAGACCTAACTGCAATTTCACGGGTCATAATGTAATTTTCAAAAAAAAAAAATTATAAATACCCCAAGGTTTTCAGAATTCATGAAAATATCATAACCTCAAAAAACTCCCACCGAACCCCTCATCTATAAAAACATGTTTGAGAGTCCCCTGGTCGCGCCGGAAGCCTTTCGGTCGATGTGACTATCCAGAGGAGTGCACCGGCCACCCCTCTGCCTTGTGGTGGCCGACGACAGCCCCAGGATGCCGGTAACGGCGAGAAGAATAGAGAAAGACCCAGGTGAATGGGTATCCCGATCCCGGCTAGTCGTTTCATTCATAACCCGAGCAACCCGCCAAATCGAAGCTCTCGGAGAATACTACAAGTTGGTAGTGACAGATTTTCTGTTCCGTGCATGGTTGCACACTAAACAAGAGAGAAAGCTTTAATGAATAGTAACCCACGAGTGAACAGTGGCTCCGATCAAAATTATATCGTTTCCAATATGATCGTGGGATCGTTTGGAGTCTGTATATGCCCTCAAAATCTCGATAAGACCTCTCGGTAAAAACTCGCTAATTTCAAAAACTATTCTATAAGTATCCCAAGGTTTTCCGAATTCACGAAAATGAAATAACCTAACATAACTCCCCACCCGACCCCCATCTCCACAAACACGTTTGAGAGTCCCCTAGTCGTGCCGGCAGCCTATTGCCATCACTGACCGGTGTGACAGTGAACGGCGTAAACAAACACGTATAACGCAAGCGCATGTATCGTTCAAGTAGTATAAAAATATCGATCCCACGAGGACTTAATTCATACTGTTGTTATTAATTATTGATACTATTTATTTACAGGTATCTAATTGAGGGAGAAAAGAATGATTGCTTGATTGATTTGGTTGATTGTGGATTTGCTAAATAAAATAAAAATAGACTCAAAAGAAAATATTAAGGAAAATAAAATAAAAGACTCAAGGGTCTAGGGTCGTGACTCCACACAATATTATTATAAAGATGAATTGATTCTCTTATCTATGTGTAATAAATTAATTGCTAACCTGGAACACGAAAATATGCAAAAGCCTCTTCCGATGGTCAGACGCAAATACCCAGTATAACCCAATTGCATATGTCTATGTCAACCAAATTATCTGGATTCATTAAGATTAAGTTCCAATTATGGCTACCCACGCCCGACATGTATATTCCTATCCTGTAAGGAAATCTATTAAAGGTTATCTATCCTCAAGGAAGATCGTGAACTATTGAATCTAAGGCTGAAACCTAAAATCCCTATGTCTAGTTCATTTTAAGTTTACCATATCAATCTTATTGGTGATCAGACAACAAGAAGCATTAAGCTTAAGACTCAATAAACAAACTAACGAATTACCCATAAAAAGAAAATCAATTATTAAGTGTGGATATTGTGTTTCATCACTTCCCTAGAATGAAAATAAAATGCTGGGGTTAGAGGATCCACAATTAATATTTCTTATCTAGGAATCTCACTTATTATAATATATAAATTATTTTATATTCTGCTTTCTCAGGAATTAATAATATTAAACATTTAAAAACCAGCCATATAGGCGGTAATCCATTTAGTCCAATTACACCAGCCATATAGGCGGTAATTATCTGTCACATAAAGACCAGCCATATAGGCGATAAGGTAATTTATATTTAAAACCAGCCATATAGGCGGTAATAAAGTCTGACATTAATTAATCCGGTTAAATTATAATTTAAATATTATAATTAAGTGAGATTTACCTAAATAATTATATTAAAGGTTTCACCCTTTTACCCCAGCGGTAAATTAACTACAAAACATAAAAGAAAAGTGAAGAAGAAGAACTACTATTACTATTACTGAAAATTAAAATACATAATTAAAAATATTATTTATATATACAAAACTAGATGCAATCCTCTAAAAACAGGGAAAAGCTCCCAAGGAAAGCACACCAAATGAAGTGAAGAGGAGCTGAATTTATAGGCAGATTCGGCTTCTGGCGTCGCGACGCTGAAGTGCTTGGCGTCGCGACGCCAGCACGCGTTTTCAGTCAACGCGACTTTTGACCACGCGTATTGTCGGCGGAATCTGGTGATGACACGTGTCACGCGGTAAAGGTGGTGCAATGAGAAGATGACATGTGGCACACGGTGATTGGCTAAGCTTTCGGTCCAATGATCATCTGACACGTGGCACGCGCTTAGGATCGGTCAAATGAGAGGTCGGCACGTGGCAATATGTGATTCGCCAAAGATTCGGTCCAATAGAGAAGTGACATGTGGTACGCGTTTTGATTCGGTCCAATGGGCATGTGACACGTGGCAGCGGCGCATTTTAGCAGATGACACATGGCAGCGGCGTTCGTCAGCATGATCGGCGCACGTTAGCATCCGGCGCATGTTAGCAGGCCACCCAGATTTTGACATATGTCCACGGCGCAAGTTAACAGGCGGCGTAATTTAACCGTCGCGACGCGGGATGTCTGGGCGGCGCGACACTATTTTTTTCCCAAAATGCCCTTTTGTCCCTTTTTGGCCCCAATTGCCTCCAATGCTTTCCAAACTTTATTTATCTGCAAAATAACACAAAATACATCAAAACGTTCACAAAACCCAAGAAACTATACAATATATTTGGTTAAATGAGTGGGAAATAGTGATAGATTTACCACTCATCACACCCCCAAAACCTATCATTTTGCTAGTCCTCGAGCAAAACACAAAATAAAAATAACATAATAAAATTTAACTAAGCCACTTTCGTAGGGATCACAGTTGCATTTATCGTATGCAACAAGCCTTTAAACCCCTAAGTGTCCCTAGTGGACGAGTTGTAGTCTCGTGAGGGTTTACAGCAATGATACCCATAAACATTTTTACAAAAGTAAAAGTTAGTTAAAACTAATGCACACAAAAGCAAAAAGACAAGCGAAAATAGAATAAAGAAGTTAGTGACTAATCAGGTGAAATTTCTATTTCAAGTTATTAGTTGTTTTGTTTCTTTCTAAATTAACGAATAAGTAAATTCTCCGATTATATTTACCATTCTCCATATACACAGCCAACAAAATATTAATCAACTCATTTTTGCCCACAACAGTCATAAGTGCAGTTGATAAGAGAGTAATATTTTTGTCCTAAAGTTCTATCAGATTTCACACATTTTTGTAGCAATAGAATAATTTTTCTGATTTTCTGATTTTTTTTTCTTTGATTTTTCTCTATTTTTTATTTATATACAATATCTTCCATCTATGTAGCGAGTGTTGGGTCGGTGGCTCCCAAACCAGTTGGCTTTAGGGCACCAGGTGTTAAGACACCCCTACGGACTTAATTACTCAGACTTCAGATATATATATTTTTGCAGCATCTTCGATCCATGTAACGAGCTTTGGGCCAGTGACTCCCAAACCAGTTGGCTTTAGGGCACTAGGTGTTAAAACACCCTTACAGACTTAATAACTCGGATCTCAGTTTTTTTTTTTTTTACTCCATCACTTTTTGAGATGCTTCCTCCAATTAAACTAGAGCACTGAATATTACAACACTTTTCAATTACAGCTCATGTCCGTATGTTACTATGCATGTTGATAATACCTCTGCCAACTGAGCATATGAAGGTCCATTTTAGTCAGTGTTAAGGAGAATTTACAAATTAAATAATTTAAAATGAAATAAACAAAAATTAACTTGTTTCGAAAATGGTTTGAGATACGTGTCAGGAGTGGGAACTCCTTACTCAGCTATCTCTCACCAATTTCACATTTTTAGTCAAAACACAAAAACGCAAAATATTTTTGTAATTTTTGAAAATTTTTCAATTTTTTTGTATTTTTCAAAAAATTTTGGACTAAAAATAAAAATAACACACAAACTAAAAACAAGGTACTAATCAACTCCCCAAACCTAAATGAGACATTGTCCCCAATGTCTTAGACAGTAAAAGGAGAGTTAAGAAGGCCGTACCTGGTTAGCTGAAATTCGCCAAAAAAAATTACCGATTAAGTTCTATGTCCAATTTATGCTTTTTACCACGATCACTATCTGACCAGTTCAACTTGAAAAGAATGGGGTCGATTTTTGGTTAAAAGGCTAAGATTTGGTCAATTAATTCTTCGGCCTTTGTCACAGTCAGGAAGATATGATGTACTGATTTTGTGACGAACTCATGTCTTTTGGCTTCTGCAAGAAATACAAATAGAAAATCGAAGAAATACTCAATGTTAAGTAACCCAATGGGCTTCCGATGAATGTTTAAGTGTGCCCATGATGCTACAGTAAACATTTCCTCAAACGTCCCAAGCCCTCCTGGTAACGCAATAAACGCATATGCAGTATTGATCATTTCATGAATTTGTTCGGGCATTCCAGATACGATGCGTTCATCTCCATTTGTTTGTCCGATTAAGTGTTTGTCTGCCAAAAGTTTTGGAATGATTCCCAAAACATGACCGCCACCATCCTGAACGGCTTTTGAAATATTTCCCATCAATCCAAGATTGCCACCGCCATATACTAGGTGCATATTTCGCTCCGCTATGACTCGCCCCAATTCCTTTGCAGCCTCAATGAATTCTGGTTTATTACCAGAATTGGATCCACAGAAAACACAAATTCGCTTGATTTTCTGCTGTGAAGTTGCTTCCATTTTCTCTCTGTTATTTGGATGTATATCTGGATGTGTCGAAGAGAGAAATGTAGAGCTGACTTTATAGAACCTGAAATGGGTGAGTAATAATTGCACTAGTATCTGCCAAATGACAATTATTAGATGAGCGTTAAAATAAATCTTGAAAAGTCAAAAAGTATAAATCTTGTCGGTGAAAATAAAGAAAAGTAAAAAAGAAAAGTAAATCAAAGCAATAATTAAGGCAACGGAATTGTGTACGCAATACGCCACTTGTTGGTATATAAATCATTAAGATGCGTCTTAAGATTTCATTCTTTACTCAGTCATCGCTAATGAATTGGTTCTCATCTTTGTGATTGCCAAACACCATTCATTCTGTCTTAAAATACTCCGTTTGTGCTTTTCCCTACAAAAATAACACACAAAATTAAAAACTCTACTACATGTATACACAAAATATAAAAACAGAAATTACAACAAATTGCATGGGTTGCCTCCCTACTAGCGCTAAATTTTACGTCTTCAGCCAGCCGTGACTGAAATTCATCTGTTAAGGAGGTTTCAACGTCGTTTTAGATGTCCGATTAAAGACAATCCCGTGAGCGTTGCTTTTGAATGGTCTCTTCCAATGGTAAAGTGGCAAAAAGAGTTTTGTCTCATTCAGTGTTCGTGCCACCTTTTTGCTCCTTGTTGTTCCAGTGGTTCCTGCAAAGAAAAAAAAATCAGGAGGTCTCGTATGGTGCTAAACTTGGAATGGGAGTTCCATTCTGTCAAGCTTTTGGGCGATATCTTTGATTTGTACTCCCCGATACAGCGATGTTTCTCCTGAATGCTTTGGATCTTCAATAAGGTTAGGTATTTGCTCCTTCATTTGCTCTGCTTCTTGTTCCACCTTTTCTTCACAGATGTATTTGAAAATTTCTGCATTCAGCTCTTCATTTGTCATCTGTGAAATGCATGCTGCAACATTATCAACCTGAGGATGTAAGGAAATGTCAGATTTTAGATCTTCATTCTCTGATCTGGGTGAAATGATTGGCTCAGGTAGATCTTCTTCAAATATTTGTGCAATGGAATCTCCAAGATCTTCATTCTGAGGATTAAAAGTTTGATCCTCCGTTGTTGGTGCAGTTGGTACAAATAGATCAGCTTCATCCTCGTCAGAATCTGAATAATAAAAGTCAAATAGAGACTTTTCCGGTTTGGGCTCCTGAACTGATACCTCTGGTTGTTGGTACTGCTCAACCTCTTCCTCTGTTAAGGTGTCATTGTGGATCACTGGGTACTCGAAGGCTTTGTCAGTTTCATCTGATAATTCTTCTTGAGGTAACTGTCTCGTTTGATCTGTCAGGCTCTGAATGAATTCCGATTGTCTCTGAATACTTTAAAATTGATTCTGGCATGTTTCAAGCATTGTATCCAACTTTTCGTCTTGTTTCTTGACCCAATCTTTGAGCATATCAATCATCTGATCTTCATCTGATGGTTCTGATTGTTGATGGAAATCATAGGTGGATGGTGGATAAGATGGAAAATATGATGGTTCTTCATACCTTGAATGATTCTGATAATTTTGCCACTATGAAAAGTATATACATTGATCGCTCGGGTGGTTACCATCACAAATCACACATCTCCCCATTTCGTTCTGTTGAGCAAATGTAATAGTGCTTGGTTCTGGCATCCAGTGATAGTCATTGGGCTGCACAACAGGCCTCAGAAAACCAGACTGTTGCTCCCAGATGTGGGGTGTATCTTCTTGTAAAGCTCGTAATCTCTCAATCTCCCAGTAGTGTTCCATTTTTCAACCACCTGAAATAAAAGAAAGAAATAAAAATTACAGATAAAAATAAAGAAAATTAGATACAAGTAAATTACATAGCTTCAAAATTAATAACTCAAGAAAAATAAGTCCCCGGCAACGGCGCCAAAAACTTGACCGGTGTAAACACACACGTATAACGCAAGCGCACGTATCGTTCAAGTAGTATAAAAATATCGATCCCACGAGGACTTAATTCTACTGTTGTTATTAATTATTGATACTATTTATTTACAGGTATCTAATTGAGGGAGAAGAGAATGATTGCTTGATTGATTTGGTGTTGTGGATTTGCTAAATAAAATAAAAATAGACTCAAGAGAAAATATAAGGAAAATAAAATAAAAGACTCAGGGTCTAGGGTCGTGACTCCACACAATATTATTTAAAATGAATTGATTCTCTTATTATGTGTAATAAATTAATTGCTAACCTGGAACACGAAAATATGCAAAAGCCTCTTCCGATGGTCAGACGCAAATACCCAGTATAACCCAATTGAACCATATGTCTATGTCAACCAAATTATCTGGATTCATTAAGATTAAGTTCCAATTATGGCTACCCGCCCGACATGTATATTCCTATCCTGTAAGGAAATCTATTAAAGGGTTATCTATCCTCAAGGAAGATCGTGAGCTATTGAATCTAAGGCTGAAACCTAAAATCCCTATGTCTAGTTCATTTTAAGTTTACCATATCAATCTTATTGGTGATCAGACAACAAGAAGCATTAAGCTTAAGACTCAATAAACAAACTAAAGAATTACCCATAAAAAGAAAATCAATTAGTAAGTGTGGATATTGTGTTTCATCACTTCCCTAGAATGAAAATAAAATGCTGGGGTTAGAGGATCCACAATTAATATTTCTTATCTAGGAATCTCACTTATTAATAATATATAAATTATTTTATATTCTGCTTTCTCAGGAATTAATAATATTAAACATTTAAAACCAGCCATATAGGCGGTAATCCATTTAGTCCAATTACACCAGCCATATAGGCGGTAATTATCTGTCACATAAAGACCAGCCATATAGGCGATAAGGTAATTTATATTTAAACCAGCCATATAGGCGGTAATAAAGTCTGACATTAATTAATCCGTTAAATTATAATTTAAATATTATAATTAAGTGAGATTTACCTAAATAATTATATTAAAGGTTTCACCTTTTACCCCAGCGGTAAATTAACTACAAAACATAAAAGAAAAGTGAAGAAGAAGAACTACTATTACTATTACTGAAAATTAAAATACATAATTAAAAATATTATTTATATATACAAAACTAGATGCAATCCTCTAAAAACAGGGAAAAGCTCCCATGGAAAGCACACCAAATGAAGTGAAGAGGAGCTGAATTTATAGGCAGATTCGGCTTCTGGCGTCGCGACGCTGAAGTGCTTGGCGTCGCGATGCCAGCACGCGTTTTCAGTCAACGCGACTTTTGACCACGCGTATTGTCGGCAGAATCTGGTGATGACACGTGTCACGCGGTAAAGGTTGTGCAATGAGAAGATGACACGTGGCACACGGTGATTGGCTAAGCTTTCGGTCCAATGATCATTTGACACGTGCACGCGCTAGGATCGGTCAAATGAGAGTCGGCACGTGGCAATATGTGATTCGCCAAAGATTCGGTCCAATAGAGAAGTGACATGTGGTACGCGTTTTGATTCGGTCCAATGGGCATGTGACACGTGGCAGCGGCGCATTTTAGCAGATGACACATGGCAGCGGCGTTCGTCAGCATGATCGGCGCACGTTAGCATCCGATGCATGTTAGCAGGCCACCCAGATTTGGACATATGTCCACGGCGCAAGTTAGCAGGCGGCACAATTTAACCGTCGTGACGCGGGATGTCTGGGCGGCGCGACGCTGTTTTTTTCCAAAAATTTCCTTTTGTCCCTTTTGGCCCCAAATTGCCTCCAATGCTTTCCAAACTTTATTTATCTGCAAAATAACACAAAACACATTAAAACGTTCATAAAACTCAAGAAACCTATACAATATATTAGGTTAAATGAGTGGGAAATAGTGATAGATTTACCACGCATCAGACAGTCGAGAGGGGTGCGCTGGCCACCCCTCCATTTTATGGTGGCTGGCAGCAGCCCCAAGACGCCGGTAACACCGAGAAGAAGAGAGAGAGAAGCGCGTGAATGGGTATCCTGATCCCTGCTCATCGCTTCATTTCAAATCCCGAGCCACCTGTCAAATCGAAGCTCTCGGAGAGTACTACAAGTTGCCAGTGATGGATTTTCTATTCCGTGCATAATTGCACGTGAAACGAGAGAGAACACTTCGATTAATAATGCGATCGTGGGATCGTTTGGAGTCCGTATATGCCCTCGAAATCTCGGTAAGACCTCTCGGTAAAAACTCGCTAATTTCAAGTTTATCATTTAATGTTTGGATGTATCCAATAGCTTTGTATAGTAGCATAATCATATAAATTCAATTTTTTGAGAATGAGTATAGTGAATATTTGTATCTGGTAGAATCTGAGTGAAAAAAGACCGAATTGGAACGATCAGATAGATTATGTAAGTTTCCGATTGAAGTAGATTTTCCATGTATTGATGTGTTTTTTTTATCGTAATGATAAATATGAGATAAATATAATGATACGAAAATGTTTAGATAAATCCGGGTAGGTTTGGAGGGTTCGAGACCCTTCTGTAGTATTTGCGGAAATATTTTTGGAAGATTTTCCAAAAACACGTAAATAGAAAATTTAAGTTAACTGGTGGCATGAATTAGTTTATAATGATGTTTTAAGTTTATCGAAAGTGAAATCATTAAGAACAGACTTGATTTGGTTGTCCCAGAAAGATCCGAATTTTTATCTTAGTTAAGTCAAGAATTTTATAAAGTTTCAATTCTGACGGTGTTTCACGATTTGTTTTGACAGATTTGACTAGGATCTGGAGTGTTCGCGAAGCCATGTAAGTAACCTATGCGATGAGGACTTGAATTGGTGAATTCGTGTTATATATATATATATATATGATTGAATTGTTAGGATAAAAAAGGATAGTTAAGATGTGGTTTTGAGTACGGAGTTCGAGATTACGTATGGTTAAGATAATCGACCACAAGTATGGTTTTTTTGGTTAATGCTATGATATAAATTGAAATGTTTGATGAGTTTGTTGTCTACATATGTGTATTGATATATGTGAGTGAATGAACTCATAATTGTATGTGTATGTATAAATATATGATAAGCACATGTATAAGTATATGTACACGTATTTGTATATGTATGTGATGATGAGATATATATATTTTGAGTATACCGAATCAGTAAATGGAATAAGTTATGATTCCTGAATTTATATAAGCATATGTATTTGTACGTTTTGTCAATAAGTTTGTTATTGACTCATACATGCGATTATCGGTATAAAGATTGGATTGGTTAAATATGATAAGAAATGAGTATAAGCTAAGTTCTTCCTGAATGGATAAACATAATTGATAAGTTTATGTATCAAAGGTTTTAGATATAAAATCTGAAACTGATGATGTTTCATCGATAAGTGAAGAATATGAGGACGGTTAAAGATTTAGCATTTGAGTTCTTAGTAATGTGTATTCATATGTTTGAAATATATATATGTAAATATTTGGATGAAGATTTGGATGTTTTTGTCATGTATGTACTTGTGTATGAGAAATCGTTCGATGAGTTTGTGTTACGTGATATATTCGCATGTGTGTTTGTTTGATTGGTTGATAATTTTATGGTATAGTAGCCAAGCTGGTTATGAATCTGTTCGGACGACATTCATCTCATACCTATTCTAAAATAGGTAATGAGTCTCGTACGAGCATCACTTGTGTAAGCCAGCGCGTATGTAAGTGTTGTTTGGGTTACGTGTTCTTGATGTGATAACTGTTATGTATGCTTTGTTGTCGATTGCAAGATGATTGTAAGTATGTTTGAGTGTATCTGTATGCATGATAGAACCCGTGATATGTATGGACTATGTATGCTTTCATGGAATGAATGAATGACTTTGAAAACCGATGTGAATAAAAAAGGTTATAAAGTGTGTTTGCTAAGTTTGTTATCATATGTACGTATATTATGCAAGAGTCTAAATGTGTTTGTAAGCTTCTTGTGCTAGACATGTCTCCAAGTAGGAATTCTGAAATTGTATTTGCATGAATGTAAGAGAAGTAAGATATGAATTCCGAACTGATATGTGTGACTGCGTATAGGTCACGAATGTTAAGCTACCGTAAGGTTATCACGATTAAAGAAAGTTAAAGAAAGTTGTTTAACTCACCGATTTGATGGTATTTCAAAGATGCTTATTCGTGATAAAGTATAAATGCATAACTTTATGTTCATATTATTGAAATGGATTTGATGTTAAGTAGCGTACTCTGTGATATTTGAAGTTTTGCTTTATATGATTTGGATATTGCATATTAGACTGGCCTATATATATATAAGTAGAGCATAATAGAAAATTTATGATTCTGAACCCGTAATAACTTAGTAATTTTGAAAAGCTTCAACTATGCTTGACTTGTATGTTTTGTTTGTAATATGAGCGTGGTTACTTACTGAGTTATTATAACTCACACCAAACCAGTTTGCTAGTTTTCCATGTTGGCTACGAGATGGGTCAACCACTTCAGCTTTGGAAGTCATGCTCGAGATGCGGATCACCCAAGTTGCAATCACCCTCGAAAGTATCATGGGGAAAAGTCTTAGAGGTTTAAGATCTAATGGTTATTATGTTATTCGTCATGCTCAGCACGTTGTTTGTATTTATTAAGTAAGAGTTTTGATTACTTATGATGTTGGGGGCACAGAGCCCTTAAGTGTTGACTGATGATGTAGGCATGGAGCATTTGAGGATTGATTTTAGCTTGATATATTGTGTGTGGACCTGAGGTCATTTTATATATGTGATGTTTTTTACAACATCTGTTTTGATGCTGGACTGTGATCCAGATTGTCCAGTTTTAGAATACATCATGTCCGTTTTTCTGTAGATTTGGAGGCTTATGGAGATGGGTTAATCATGTCTCCTGCCATAGCATCATGCCGCTGATTGGGTGTTACAGTTTTGGTATCAGAGCAAAGATTTAGATGTCGGTGACATCAGCTACAGGGTATCCGATTGTCTAAGTAAGTTTTCTATTACGTAAAGACCATATAAGTCCCATGTTTGTAACTTGATTGGATTTCTGATATACGGTATGATGTGCAATGATTTTGATTGATATGGGTAATTCGGATTATTTGTACATATTTGTAAGCGATGAATATATATACGTATATATGTATACTAAGTTAAAAATATGTCGTTTATATAGGTATATGTATATGTATGTGATATGATGTGAATTCAATGTGTTTTGAGGTACGAGAAATTCTATAATGTTGATAGTCTGAATTGTGAACAGATATTTTGATTTATGATTTGAGAACTCAGTATTTGATTTTAGCATAAAAGTGTTTTGAATAGAAAAAAGAAAGAAAAAAAGATTTCAGATATTTTGGTTTTGACTGTAAAAGCTAAAGAATATGTTTCCTCATCAACGCTTGATTCACGTTTTAATGTTTTTAGATTTATCGATATGTTTCCTTCGATGTGCTTCATGATATGTTTTTGTCTTATCATTCGAAAATGATTTTGATGTTTTTAAACCGTAAAACTTTGTTTCCGTCGAGACGCTTGAAAATCTGTTTTCATCATGGTGCTTGATAGTTTTTTGTTTTTGACACTCCGTAGCACTTGTATATGTTTCGTTCCAGCTTGGTCGGAGTGCTTGTTATAGAGTCCAAACCATCGAAAAATTCATGGCCCGCTACTCTATCGACATGGTCTTGTTTGTGCACTGCCCGGTCGGTGCGCGCGACTTGAACAGTGGACGCTTGATATATGTTTTGAAGGATATACATTTGATCTTTTATTAAGTTTTCCAAGATTTATTTTTTATTTTAACATATTTGAGGTTTTGGGGGAAAAAATGATTTCAAAAAGATTATGTTTTGATTATAATACATTTCAATATCGTTTATGTTATTATATGATATGATATGTTTCCGTCACGGCGCATGTACCTGGTTTTTTATGGTTTTATAATTTTCTATGATATGCTTCAACCATGGTGCTTGTATAAGGCTCTGTTCAACTGTAGTGGACCGACCTGCTACCCTCTGTTGACAGGGGGCTTGTTTCGTTCATTGTCCTATCTGTGCGCGCGATTTGGACACCGGGCGCTTGTTATGTTCCATTCAGTTTAGTTTATACTAGACGCCTGATACAAATTTACGATGATGATAAATTTCGAAATTGTTTTTTTTAGAGTAAAAGAGATTTCAAATGTGTCTTCCGGATGGTTTTTGAAATAGATTGTTTTACGTTTTCCATTTTGATGATGATAAAAATTGACAGATTTCAGACTATCAACATCATAAGAGTACTATGATTATGTGTCACTTCTGGCTATGACAATTGATGTATTTGTAGGTTTAAAAGTTTACGTTCGTTATAGGAACAAGTATGTATGTCTATATTTTGGTCATGGATCTTCTGAGTATTGTGATGGTTATGTATGCTTTGTTGTCAGTCATACAATGTTGTATGTGCGATTGGATATATGTAAGCTTTGATGTTAATAGCGTTTACGGATATGATATGAAATGACACAATGTGAAATGAATGAGTTCCGTTATAAATTACTGACTGAAACACCTCTAAACTTAAGATTTTGCTAGTCCCGAGCAAAAAAAGGAAATAAAAACTAATTACAAATAAACAAACAAGAGCAACTAAATTAACTAAGCCTTTTTTGTAGGGATCATGATTGCATTTAGCGTATGCAACAAGCCTTTAAACCCCTAAGTGGCCCTAGTGGACGAGTTATAGTCTCGTGAGGGCTTACATAGACGACACCCACAAACATCATTTAACATGTTCATGCAGTCATGCAAAAATATAAAAGCGATAATAATAAAAATAAAAGAATCTTGGAAAGTCTTGTGCAAAGATTGTCCTCAGAGAATGCTTAATAATGAAAATAAAGAAACCTTCAAAGTGTATGATTTAACTTAGATCCAAAGTCTTGAATCTAAGTTAGACTCACAATGTGTGTGTGTGTGTGTGTGTGTGTGTGTGTTAAGGTTCGGTCACGGCTTGAATCCTAAGGGAGCTAACTCGGTTATTTCGTCTAAAAAATGTGCATCCAATTTCCTTTTTTGAAAACGTTGAGGGTACAAGAGGTGTCTTAGGAATTTGGGGTTTCGGGCATGGTGGAGTGGTTGCACTTTGGTCTTCTGTCATCATTGTTTCCTCTTGGAGTTCTACTTCTTTGTTTCGGCTGGTTTGATCATCTGAGGTGTTATTTACATGTTTCTCATTTCTGAGGGTGATGGCTTGACATTGTTCCTTTGAGTTTACCTCGGTATTGCTAGGAAATGCTCCTTTGTGCTGGCTTGTAATAGAAGAAGCTAGCTGGCCAATTTAGACCTCTAAGGATTTCATCGTTGCCCCTATATTTCCCATGTGAGTTTCAATGTTGTTGAGCCTTGACTCATTCTTATTAAACCTCCTGTGGATTTTGCGACAAATGTGCTCACGAGCTCTTCTAATGACTGTTTCTGCTCTGATTGTTGAGTGTTGAAACTTGGTGGGGGTTGTAAAACATTCTTTGTGTTTGCTTAAGAAAAGTTCTCAGAGTTACGAAGTCCTGGATGAGAGTAATTGGGTGCAGAGTTACCTCTATAATTGTTGAAGTTACTGTTATTCATGTACTGGACTTGCTCTAGGCTTGCGTCTTCTTCCGGTAACATCATCCTAGCAGCCGCCGCAACTTCAATAGATGGTTGTATTCGTTGATTGGTTAGGGCTGCTATATCAGTCGTGAAGGATGAAACTTGAGCTGTTAGTGCCACAAGAGGATCCATTTCATGTATGTCTACCACATTTGTTACAGTCGAGCTTTCGCTAGGCCATTAGAAGTTATTCATGGCCATCTCCTCCAATAGAGTGTAGGAATCCTCAGCATTCTTCTTAACAGAGTGTCCCCTCAGCGGCTGCATCAACTATATTCATATTCGAACCATTCAACCCATTGTAAAATAGTTGTATTTACACCCAATCTTCATAATTATGTTGTGGGTATCTCCTAAGTAGGTCCTTGAAGCACTCTCATGCTTCATACAGATTCTCAGTCTCCAGCTGTTTAAATATGCCGATCTCCGTTCTCAGCTGGGCTGATTTAGCAGGTGGAAAGAACTTCTCCAAAAATCATGTGGCCATATCCTCCCACGTCAAGATACTCCGCATTGGTATGGACTGTAGCCAACCCCTTACTTTTTCCCTAAAGAAAAACGGGAATAAGCACAGCCTGATGGTCTCCTTAGTTACTCCATTCATCTTAATTGTATCTGTCATCTCTAAGAACATCCTTAAGTGAATGTTGGGATCTTCAACAGCTGATCCCCCATATTGGTTTTGTTGTACCATATTGATGAGTGCCGGTTTCAACTCGAAATTATTGGCATCGATTGGTTGGTAAGCAGTCCCCGAATAATTGTAGTCAATGATTGGTTTAAAATGGTCCCGCATTGCCACCTAACGCGGATTGTTCTCCCTATTTTCAACTGCGATTGCTACTTGGCGCTGATTGTTCTCTCTGTTTGCAGCTGCCATTGTTGCTTTTTCAACTTTTGTCTCTTTTCTTAGTCTTCTTACTATTCGCTCTATTTCAGGATCAAACAAGAGTGAATCAAGACTTATGGATCGTCTCATTCACTGCAAAACACCGAAAGAAAGAGAGAAGAATCAAGACAAGAGTCAAATAATAGTAATTATTAAATAAATAAATAAAAATCCAAATTAAAATTAAGGGTAGTTGTTAATAGTATCAATGTTAATAAGATTAACAATCCCAGACAACGGCACCAAAAACTTATTGCGAAATTTTCGTACCGCAAGTGTACGGTGTCAAGTTTTAGTAAAAATGAATAAGAATGTCAAACCCACAGGGATTGGAATCCAATTTTCACTAAGTACTATAATCATTAACCCTAACTTTATCTAGAAACACAATCAAAATTGACTAAATGGAAAGTAAAAACAAAACAAATAAGAACGCAAAATGATTATATGGAAAATATCAATATGAGATGAATTCTAGAGTCTGACTTCATCTAGCTATCCCCTATGTATTTATTATGCCAATTAATTATTATTCAGCTTCTGAGTTTATAAGCCAAGAATCCTAAATTATTCTACTCCCTCTCCCGAGTGTCGAGTGAAACTATTGTTAATTACCGACTTCGATATCCCTATAATAATTTAATAATCAATAATTTATTAAGCTTTGTGATTCTTTGTTAATGACATCAAATGAATTATATATTTTCCCAAACTCTATAAATTTCCTAGGTTATATTTTCTAGATCCTATTGAAAACCCCCTCTTCCAAGTGGTAGATTTGAAACATGCAATCATCTAATATGTGGCCAACAAATTAGAAGCATTAACTGTGAGAAAATATAAATAAACTCAATGGAAAACTTCATAAACGTTATTTGGAAATTAATACATATGTTCAAGCATTAGGTTACATCATCCTCCAGAATGGAAGAATTAGTTCATACTTAAGTGAAAGAACAACAACATAAGAGTCGAGAACATTATGATTGATATAAAAGTTTAAGGAATAAAATAGAATGTAAAATCCGAATCAAATTCCTTGTCTTCGGTCTTCACCACCTTGGACTCCTCTTTTTCTTCAATCTCCTTCTTTTTATCTCTCTAAGTTTTTATTCTTCTCACTCTATTGTTGTGTCTCTCCTTCCTCCTCTAGGGTTTTAAACGTACTATTATATTTACAGGAAAACCCTGGAATCCTCTTGCGCATAGACCACTGCTTTCTCTGATGAGTGCATGATTTTGTCACGGCGCCAAAATCTTGGGATTTAATTATTGAGACTGTCTGGGCGTCGCGGCGCCAGAAATGGCGTCGCGACGCCACTTTTTTTTTTTCAGGATAGGTCTTTTATGCTTCATTTTTCTGTTCCCGCGTGTTTCTGTTGTTTCTTTAAGCTCCCAAAACACGTACCTTTGCCTCGTAATCCATGCTCTTATGCTTCCTGTCACTAAATCACAAAACAACTACAAAACACATCAAACGGCGTGGAATCTATCAAAATAATAAGCCTAAGGATGCATAAACAAGTGTATATAAATTACACTTATCAAATTGATAGTATGAAATTCATATTATGATTTCCATTTTTAATATTGTATTTGAATACCTGCAAAGAACTTATGTTATGATGACTGTGGTTAACTGTATAGGATTTGTGTTCAGCTTTCTATTTCTATGATGGATGAATTTGAAACGATTTAAGCGTGTTCTTATGAATGAATGTGAATTGAAATGACAAGTTGTGTTTATTCTTGTATGAAATGTTTGATTTGATTTATATTGCTTTGAAATAGCATAGTTATATTGATGTATGAGATACGTAACTTTTAATAAAGTGTAAAGTGAGATAACGATAAGATTTCCATGTATGTGTGTTCGGTTCTGAATGATTAGACATAATGACAGAGAAATTTCGATGACGAAATTTTTATAAGGATGGGAAAATGTAATATCCAGAATATTTTTTGGAATATTTCTGGAAAGTTTCCGAATTAAAATTGGTTTTTTAGAACGAGACAATATTTGAAAATAAGACCTTATATGATGGAAAATAGGTCAGAATGTTTTAAATTGGAGCTTCATCACATTAGAAAATGTGTGGTTTCGAGAACCGGTTACGCGATTCATGTTTATATCGTTATACATATAAAACTTTATTGTATTGGCTATAGAAATAGCAAAAGAACTTCGATTGAGCTGATTCTTAAACCATTAAAATCATTTTTCTGAGACGAACAACTTTCATGTTGAACCCGTTTCAAAATTTACATCATGATGGCTTCCAAATTTCGAATTTTGATAAAACCCCATAGTAGGTACCTAACTGTAATTTCGCGGGGTCAGAATGTAATTTTCAAAAAATTTCTATAAATACCCCAAGGTTTTCAGAATTCACAAAAATGACATAACCTCACAAAACTCCCCACCCGACGCCCCATCTTTAAAAACACATTTGAGAATCCATTGGTCGCATCGGCGGCCTGAGGGCCATCGCCGGACGGCACAACGGTTCAGAGGGGTGCACCGACCACCCTTCTGCCTTGTGGTGGCCAGCGGCAGCCCCAGGACGCCGGCATCAGTGAGAAGAATAGTGATTGACGTGCGTGAATGGGTATCTCGATCCTGCCTTATCGCTCCATTTCATGGCCCTAACCACCTGCCAAATCGAAGCTCTCGGAGATGCGAATAATCATTTCAGCTTTGGAAGTCATGCTCGAGATGCGGATAACCCAAGTTGAAGTCATCATTGCAAGTGTCCTGGGGAAAAGTCTTAGAGGTTTAGGATCTAATGGTTATTATGTTATTTGTCGTGCTGAGAACGTTGTTTGTATTTATTATATAAGAGTTTTGATTGCTTATGATGTTGTGGGCACGAAGCCCTTAAGTGTTGATTGATGATGTGGGCACGGAGCCCTTGAGGGTTGATTTGAGCTTGATATGTTGTGTGTGGACATGATGTCCTTTTATATATGTGATGTTTATTATATATTTCGTTTTGATGTTGGACTGTGATCCAAGTTGCCCAGTCTTAGGATACATCATGTCCATTTTTCTGTAAATTTGGAGGCTTATGGAGATGGGTTAATCTTGTCTCCTACCGATACCATCCTGCCTCTGGCGGGGTGTTACAGAACTGCTCCACTCGATACTTGATGAGGGTCAAGTTGTGAGTCAACATGCATTTCATATGATCGATTCGATCGAGCAATTAAGGCGATGTGATTTCACTCTCAATGATACTCTTGTAAGAAGTGTCATTCTTGGCTCACTTCCGGGGTCATTTAGCCAATTTGTGATGTATTTAAACATGAATGGGATTTGATGTTCTTACAGTGAGATGCATATGATGCTTCAAACAGTGGATGAAGATTTAAAGAAGGGTGTTCAGACTCGCCTTCCGAAACTTACTTTACTTTCTGCTTCTTCCCAGTCCAAGTCGAAGGGGAATAAAAACAAGGGAAAAAAATAAGAAGGGTTCCAAGGTTCCTCCGAAAGGTAAGATAGCGAAACCCAAGAGAGCTGTTGAAGATAAATTCCACCACTGCAGTAAGGTCGGGTATTGGAAGAGGAATTGTCAAGTCTACCTATCCCATATTAGGAAGGAAATGGCATCTACATTAGGTACGTTTATTTTTCCTGTTATTGATACTCAATAGCTTGTACAGCTATGACTTCTAGTTGGATTTTAGATTATGCTTGTCATGTTCACATATGTAATTTGTTACAGGTGCTGAAGGAAAGTAGACAACTAAACATGGAGTGATGCAGTTGCGTTTTGGGAGTGGTAACTTTCTGGATGCAGTTGCAGTTGGACTGTGCGAGATTCTCTTGCCCAGTGGGAGCCTTTTCTTATATGACTGCTATATTCTATCTGAATGTGTAGCTAATATTATATCATTTTTGTATTAGATATAAAGTGGTATCATATAAATATCAAGAAGTGTTCCTTGTATTTATATGATAAAAATAATATTCATATCCTTGTGTGTCCAAATGAGCATGGTCATTAAATTTTACATATTTCTTGAGATATTTTGAATACTGGGATTGATAAACATAAATGGTCTGAAATAAATAATATTGAACTATGGCATATAAGGTTAGGTCATATTGGCGTGAAACGCCTAACTCAGTTAGTTAGAAATGGTTTGATTGAAAATCTAACCATTGAGCCCTATCCGACTTACGAATCTTGCATTTAGGGTAAAATGACCAAAGCCCCTTTTACTGGTGTAGGACATCAAGCCACTAACTTATTGGAACTTATACATTCTCATGTATGTGGTCGAATGAGTTAAATCGCTCACAGTGAATTTTCATACTTTGTTACCTTTTCCGATGATTTGTCACTGTATGGTTATGTTTTTTGATGAAACATAAATCAGAAACCTTTGAAAAGTTTAAATAATTCTGAAATAAAGTAGAAAAAAACTAGACTATATATTAGATGTATTCGATCAAATCGAGGTGGTGAAGATATGAGCGGTGAGTTCACTGATTATTTAAAAGAGATTGAGATTCTTGCTCAATATACTCATCTGGGTAATCTACAACACAATGAAGTATCTGAAAGGAGAAATCATATATTATTGGATATGGTCTGATCTATGTTGAGTTTCAAAGACCTGTCATATTACTTATTGGGATATGCTCTTTTAACTGCCACTCATCTTTTGAACAAGATTCCTTCTAAAGTTGTTCCTATGACTCCGTATGAGATATGGACTGCTAGGAAACCGAACCTTAATTATGTTAAGGTTCGGGGTTGTCCTACATACGTCAGTATGGCATAAAAGAATAAGCTTTTGCCTCGAGGGCAAAAATTTATATTTGTCTGATATCCTTCGAATACGAAAAGATATTTATTCTATGATACAGAGCATCGAAATGTGTTTTTAGCTCACTTCGCCAAATTTCTAGAAATAAAATATTTCTCTGAAGGTGGTAATTATAGACAGGTTGAACTTGAGGAAGTACAACCTTAAAATGACGAACCACATGAGGAATATGAGGTTCAAGTAGATGAAGAACCTTCATCAAACACACTCCACAGATCAAATAGGGTATTTATACCTCATGAGCGCTTTTTTTTTATACAAGAAAAGAGTCTTGATGTTATTTGGATTAAAGAGATTGACCCTTACACCTACAGAGAAGCTATGTTAGACATCGACTCCGTGAAGTGGCAAGAAGCTAAGAAATCAGAGTTAGACTCTATACATCAAAATCAAGTTTGGGACTTGGTTATGCTTCTTGAATGAATTATTCATATCGGTTGTAAATAGGTTTACAAAAGGAAGTGAGGGCCTGATAAAAAGATTGAAACCTTGAAGGTCTAACTGGTATTTAAAGGTTACACACAGTGGCCTGGTGTTGACTATGATGAAATATTTTAGCTAGTTGTGATGCTAAACTCTATTAGGATTTTTTTGTGTCTATTGTTGCTTATCATGACTACGAGATTTGGCAGATGGATGTCAAAATGGCTTTTCTAAATGGATTTCTTGATGAATAAATCTATATGAAACAGCAGGAAGGTTTTGTATCTAGTGAAAACTCGAGCATGGTATGTAAGCTTAAGAAGTCCATTTATGGACTTAAATAAGTTTCAAGAAGTTTGAATCTTCGATTCGATGAGATAACCAGATTGACTGATTTTCTTAAGAATTTAGAAGAATCATGTGTGTATAAAAATGTCATTGGGAGTATGGTGGTGGTTTTAGTACTCTATGTGGATGACATTCTGATCATTGGGAATGATATCGGGATGATGCAAGGAGTGAAAACTTACCTCTGTAAAAATTTCTCTATGAAAGACCTGGGAGAAACTTTTTATATCTTAGACATAAAACTCTATAGGGATAGAGAAAGGAAGCTGAATGGATTATCTCAATCAACGTACATAGATAAAATCATGGAATAGTATAACTTTAGTAACTATAAGACAATGAATATACCGTTCAGACATGGCATTTATCTTTCGAAGAAGATGTATCTACAAACTGAAGATGAGAAGATTAAAATATCTAATCAACCTTATGCTTCATATTTGGGTAGCATCATGTTGCTGGGGCGGTTGTGGAACCCATAGGGTCGGATCGGTGTCCTGCGCAGTAGAAATACTTTTAGCATGTGGATATAGAGTATGGGTGTATTTTTAAATAATAAAATGGAATACTATATTTCATTATGAATCCATAGGAAAAAATCGGGGACGAATATGAGTCATTAAACTCAAAATCGAGTTAAAATAAATTTCAGCACGTGTCACACACGTACAGGCTACAGTCCATGCGCGCACTGTACTGAATATTTTTTTTTTAATTTCATTTGTATCAAGTCATCTGCTTTTTGGAACCAGAGAACTTATGCGAAACAGAATTTTCACCCAATTAAATTTTAACCTTCCCTAAGCACTTCCAAACACCCAAAATATATTTTGAACATAAAAAACATCAACAAATATTATAGAATAAACATAAATGTATTTTAAATATATATATGCATTACTTTGAATCAAAATACAAAATAAATTAGAATCCCACAAAAAAGTGACTCATGAACAATTCTAGGTCACTTAAATGTGGTCAGATGATTCTAGAATGGTAGTCATAGCTCCAAACTTTTCTCTAGAATTCCAAACTCTAATTTTATGTTCCATATCCAACATGAACATATTTGGCCCAATCACAGACATATTGTGTTTATGCTTCCAAAGCATCCATACACAATTCATTACCTAATTTCAACATCAACCTTTGTTATTATGTATCCAATACATAATATATCATTGTATGCTTCACTAATGAAAACAACTCACTAATAAAAACATAGCTTTAGAGAAGATCAAACTTACCTAGCAAGCTTGATTCTAAAATCCAATCTTATTCTCCTTGTTGAAAATGTAGAGAACTTCCAAAACTTCTCTCACAAATACTTTCATCAGGTTAATCTTTATTATGCTTTGCCTTATGCTTGCTTAATCAAAAAGTTATCAAGCTTGCCTTTTATAGTCAAGCTTATGTATTTTTTAATTAATAAAAGTTCTAATCAACTTTTAGGTGATCTTAATCCAATTTGTCCAAATATGCATATTAGGTGTAACTAATCAACTTTATCTACCACTTTGATTTAATCAAATTAAATCTAGATAAAGTTTAACCACTTGATTAGTTCATTGTCTACCACTTTGATTTAATCCAATTAAATCAAGCCAAATACACATATTATTACATACTTTTATCATTACCAAAATACCCTCCAATGGTAGAGATATTTATGAAATTACAACAAAACCCTTACGTGATTTTGGATTAATCCAATTAATCCCAATAGGTCAAGTAAACAATTAAAGTTATCCAATAATACTTAATTACATTGATTGATAATTATAATATCATTATTTACTATCAATCATTATCCGCTACCCAAGTACTCAACAAGTACACTTAATATTGTGGGATTCTCTAAGTCCAAACACATTCGTCATATAAGCCTAGCTCATATGTACGTAATTCAGCCACCTTTGAATTTGTGAAGAATGAGAACGACCTTTCTGAACTATACAAATAGAGGTCAACACATACGTTTAACAATTCCTACATCGTAGGCTATCCGTATTGTGCTTAGGAAACATAGATTACACCATCAAGTTTCCGAGATGCACATCTCATATTGTCGACATGACAACGATTCTTAACATCATTTTTGATATATGCGATCAACCCTAGGTGATTGGTTTTGGCCAAATTCTTAAGAATCGTGATTCACTAATATGGATACCCTAACCTCTTATGGTACACATACGGTCTGATGGATCCTATCTTGATACGCACTTGATTAACGAGTGCATCGGTCCACACCCAACGAACATCTAGCGGTTAGACCATGAAAGGTATCTAACATAATGCCATCAAAATGTGGAGGATCACACATAAAATCAATATTATCATATAGTCAAAGGATCACATATGCTACTCGACTCGAGAAGATTCTTATTGACGGTGTTGTGTACTTCCAACTATTAGGAATCACATGTGAGTCGCCCACATGTCTATATGAGCTTCCCTTGCTCATGGTCCACTGGGTTAGACCATTGGGACTCCAATTTTAATATACAACATGTGCTAGTCTTATAGGTTATAGGAATTCAATCGTATTCCAAAACCCACGACTAGGAATATATATTTTTTAAGAATAGTTTATAATAGTAATATTATCCTAATGTCTGCATAACTATTATAAGGTCGATGTCATTATCAGCATATTAATATATCAAAGTAACATGCATTATGATATTAAAA
>SKCR01025555.1:0-37127 GCA_019454045.1 Zanthoxylum bungeanum
AAATACATAGGGATAGCTAGGTGAAATCAGACTCTAGAATCTCTTTCATCTTGGTTTATCTTAATTTAACATTTGATATCTTGCTTATTTAGTTTTTAGTTTTAATTTAGATTATTTTAAATTGCTTCTTCAAATAAAGTTAGGTTTACTAATTGTAATACTTAGTGAGAGTTTGATTACAATCATTGTGAGTTCACACTTTTTACTCATCTTTTAATAAAACTTGACACTGTATACTTGTGGTACGATAATTTCGCAACACGGGGTCATACAGTAAGATGACATTCAAGTAGCATTCGTTCACATGTTCGAATGCCGAGCATCAGCAGCTTCGTGTGTGTAACACGTTCGAACACTGAGGTAGAAAACAAAAATTTTCGGGCTTCTATAAAAAGTCTAAAATAGATGTTAGGGTTATTTTATCCTTATTTTCTCATTTCTTTACCCTATCCACGACCCAAAAAATTATTTTCTCTGTACTTTAGCTACTAAATGGGATCTTTCTCTTTCAATCTCTTGGGTAAAGCCTAGCAAGGTAAGATTATCATCTCTATCTAGTATTCTCCATGCATTATACTGAGATTTCTTAAGTTAGTCACTCAAATCCATGTGATCTAAGTATGATGATTCTATAAAGCTTGTGAGATTGATTTGAGTGTGGGTTTAACATGATTCGGGATGGTTACCATGATTTTTTTCATGGGTTAGTGACATTTTATGAGTATGATGTATGGATGAGTTTATCTAAGGTTGAACTAGCATGATAAATGATGGTTGAGTGTTGAACAGCTACATCGTAGCTTATTGTTATGGATCTTACATGGTTTAGTTGAGCATGACCTTAGGTTGTGGTGTATTTTCTATGAAACCAAATTTTGGTGTGTATTGAACTTGTGAGCGTGTGGACTTTGGCCTTTTGGTGATGTGTGGTTGATAGCTTTGACCAGTTCATTATGCCTATGTGTCCACTTATTGGGATATGTCCCGATTCATGTTGAGCTGCTAATAGCTTAGTTTAAATAGTATCTGACGTAATCATAGATGTTGGAGACGTCTCTAGCTTCCTCGTCAGCATAGTAATTACATCATTAATTAGTATGAGTAGATCGTACATACTCTTTATCACATGCTAATGATACTTTGAACATGTGCTTGTAGATTCTACGTGGGATATTCTATCTGGTTCCGTGCGACCCCACAAGCAATAGGATCGGGTCCAACTTTATAAGAGGATGTTTTGATTTCTTTTATGATTTCAAATTCAAATGATTTATAAGCCAAACTTTAATTTCAAGATATTAACGAACTTTAGTATGATACGAATATGTTCCCATTTAGCCTTGTTTTTCTCATATATCACCTCAAATAGTTTATACATGTTCAAGGCATGTTTATATATTTTACGTTAAATGACCATGGTTTTGCATATATGAAAAAATATTTTCAAACGCTAGTAGAGTATCGTTCCCTCAGTATAACGACCCGAGTACACTCAGTTCAGCAAGTCTAATGGTTTCAGATAAACCCTCTTAGGCTACTACAGATACAGCTCAGTTCTCCCCTACTTATGCGGTGATAGGTTCCGCTAAGTAGGTTTTATTCCCCCAAGTTACATCACTGGCGATGTTTTATAGTGACAACTAATATCAGTTTATGTTTTCTCTACAATGATTTGACTTACACTTATTTAATTTATAAGATACTCATATAATGTATTATTTTAGTGTTCACCCACTAGGTCGTCCAAATGACTTACTCCCCA
This sequence comes from Zanthoxylum bungeanum, assembly GCA_019454045.1. Taxonomy (NCBI): domain Eukaryota; kingdom Viridiplantae; phylum Streptophyta; class Magnoliopsida; order Sapindales; family Rutaceae; genus Zanthoxylum; species Zanthoxylum bungeanum. Next base: position 1,763 of record SKCR01025555.1, read on the forward strand.
CCCTCCAAACTCCCAGTTTTGGTTGCAGGACCCCTTGATGGCCAATCTCAGTGAGGCTGCCTTTTAGGCGACTTTGCAACTTGGAGAGGATGGTACCAGCTTCAGTCATAGGAGTCCAAACTCTGGGTCCACTTTTGGTCATTTTGGTCATTTGGTTGTCTTGGCCATATGGTTGAATGAAGTAATGTATATAGGTCATGTTATGTTGGAATACTTAAACAGTTTATATGTAATGTATACATCACAGATTTTCATATTCTACAGTTCAAATTATTATAGCACGTGTTTCACATTACACTTGTACAGGTTCAGTCGTGGTTTGACATGTGTGCATAGGTTTTTTTCATGTTATGTATGTTTTTCAGAGGCCTATGGAGGCGGTAAGCCTTTTTCTTGCTGGTCATGACCCGGAAATATGGAATGTGACAAAATTGGTTTTTGAGTATCACGTTTAGAGGGCTATATGACTATAGTGGTAGGGTTATGATGTTTTACATAAGTGATATGTCTAGGATACCTATATGTAAGACATCACCTTTCGGGTTCTATCGACTCCAAGTAAGTGTTGGACAAAATGACCCATAGCGTCACTATTTGCACAGATCATTGTGTTGTTGTAGCAAATTAACTATGTGACAAGGAAATTGCACTCTCATCATTTGTGATTAGATCACCATAGATATATAAATGAAGAGAGGTCCCTATGATTAATTCCTGGATTGAGAATGATATGAGACAGTATCAATCCCCGAAGGTTTATCATTAAATATCCCTAGCGGAGTATTATCGAGACTGGACATCGATAATGCAGAATAGGCTAGTATTGCACTTGTGTGCGTTGTGAGGGCACAACGGCATAGTTCTCATATATATAAGTATCGGATACTTATGCAAGTGCGATAAGAGGTCGTGTTTCACCGATAGTACGGGAAACAGCTTCGCTCTGGATAGACCCCTCGGAATCCCATTGGTATTATGACTATGTGTGTATGGGAGGCCGAAATCAAGGTAGGTGTGTATAGTCTTAACCTGAGACTTACATCGCTAATACTTACGATAATCGATAGACTTTGGTCTTGGTGGTAGAGGGCTTTAACCGGTTCTGCGTACACCACTTCTGGGTTTATCAGAGAGTCGTAGTGTATTGGGTGTGATGTCGAGACGGAAGTGTCACTTCAGTCATAGTGGAGATGATGTCACGCAGGATAGGGTACTAGTGCTCTTGAGTGATGCACATCCAATCGGGATATTGTGACCAGGTCATGAATATCCGATTATAGAGACTATGTTACTAGACATCCGATATGTGTTTCGGACGGGGCAGACACTTATCCAGCCCCAGCCCTAGCACGTGACTATCCGATACTGGACCGATATGCACAATACAATGGTATACTACGCTTGATACAGATCTTAAATTCTTAAATGGATATGTCCGGAGAATTGGGTAGACTTGGTGCTTTGTTAGGAGTCGACCTTGTCTCGTAAATCGGTAGAACGTAGTACTTGGTACGTACGTGATTCGGATACACCAACGACCGTATTTACTGCCAACTTATCCGGGGATCTCATGGGTCGCTTCCCGATAATCCACCGATGACGCATAACTCGCACTCTTAAATAATCTGGGATTATATAGAAGAAAGAGAAAATTAATCTAGGATTAATTACGGAGATATTTTATCTAGGATAAAATATCGTCTAGAGAGAGATAAAGATAATTTGGAATTAATCGGTAAATTAATATATTCGATATATTAAATGAAATTAGATTTCGACGCGGAATTAAAATTAGATTTTAATTCAGGCGAACGAATTAATTTAGAATTAATTCGTTAGCGATGTGAATAGTGAATTCGCTAGGCGTAATCATTTAATTACGACGCAACGGAAAATTCGCTAATTGAGAATTAGCGAACCCGAGCCCGAGTGTGATTGCGAGCGCATTCGTATTTTGAATTCGAGTGCGGCATCGCAAGTCGCATCAAGCGTCAAATCATTAGTCGCATCAAGCGTCAAATCACTTGTCACTTTGAGTGATGTGACTTGACAACATGTCACTTTAATAAGGTGATATGAATAGTGATGGACTAGATGTGTAATTGATGTGCATAGTGTTTACCTTTTTGTTTGACTTTTGAAATTCAAATTAAAGGTAAATGCAAGGGAAATTAAAGTGAATTTCACACAAGTATATAAGATATATTGAAATGCATTTCATTAATAACTAATACACAATTTCATCTCTCATTTTCTTTCTCCATCTCTCACGCCCAAGACTGTCTTCTTCACTGGTTTTGAACCAGAAATGGCGTGAATAAAGGGAGGCCAAGAGTGGATTTTTTTTGGTGAAAATCCAAGTGCTAGCACACTTGCGAGTCTTGCGAAGGTGGTAGGGAGGTTCACCCATGAACCGGGATCCGTTTGACGAAGCTTGGAGCTCCGTTTCTCAGCTCAAAATTCTGATTTCGAGGGCAGTGGACTGGTTGCAGTGGGCGCCCTTGGCAGTGAGCAAAGTGGCTTCATTCGTCTCCAAATCGTCTCAACCGATCGATGTGAGTATTCGCTACCTCTGTTGATGTGTTCACACATTGTTTTCATGTCTTGTTTGATCTTGGGACCTAGATAATAACCAACAGTAAGTTCTCTAATTCATGTTACTAGCCTTTTATAGCCTTTGCCACTTAATCTTTTGTTCTTCTTATCCTCGAAACAAAAGACATTTGCCCGCTAAGGTAAATCCAGTTACCTATGCACCCGTTCAAACTCCTTTGTAACCCCATGAATTTGTGGGGGAACCTAGTGCAACCCCTGAGGTGGACGACCTTGCTTGAGATATGCGATATATGCCTTAGTACATGGACTGGTTGGTGGAACTACTTTCGCACCAATATCAACCTCAGCCAGTACCACCTCCAAGGGGACAGCAACCCCCATCTGCCTCAACTCATCCTTATGTTAATGTCCAAGCACCCGTCTAGGTCCCAAATAAACCTAGGGAAGTCGTGGTAGTTTCGCTCCATGATTTTCGTAATATGCACCCTTCGACCTTATCCGGTATAGATTCCAGTGTTGATTCAAGTGGGTTTATTGAAGAGTCCCACATGATTTATATGACATTGGGTTGCACACCAGTGAGACAAGCTTGTCATTTTCTAGTTGAGAGATGTTTCATATGAGTGGTTTACCTCCCATATCGATAGAAGGAGTGATTCGTACCCACAATCTGCTTGGCCAGAGTTCAACAAGGTCTTTCTGGCTCGTTTCTTACCCAATAATGTTAGGGATGATAGGGCCCAGGAATTTGAGCTTTTGGAGCAGACATAGCACAGATGTCTGTTGCTTATTATAATATGCAATTCACAAGACTTTCTTGATATGCTCCTTATTTGATAGGTACAAAGAGGATGAAGGTAGAATGATTCGTCAATGGGCTAAGCGACTAATATAGATAACAGATTTGACCACGTATAACGAGGTGTTGGATGCTGCTACGCGGTTGGAATTGAGGGTAAAAAAGAGTCAAGCAAAGAGAGAATCCAAAAAGAAAAGCAAGATAGAGACAATCGGGAGGTTTCCGTCAGGTGGGTATAGTAAGATTTGGAGCAAGCCCACACATCAAAATGTTCCCGTAAAAAGGGATGGGCCTGTAAGTAGGGACCAAGTCAGAAGTCGAGGCAAGACACTGTATCTCAGGCGGCCTTCTCAGCACCACCATTCCAGTTTGAGAACTCTTTATGTCAGATATATGGGAAAAGGAATCTAGGATCGTGCAAGAGAGGGGCACGCGGTTGTTTCAGGTGTGGTCAGCCGAACTACCTAGTTAGAGATTGTCCATATCCATCGATCCTCCCTAGTTCTGATCTGGCAGTATCAGCAACAGCTTCAGTACAAACCCCTAAGTCAAAGGTATAGTGACCAGGGTCAAACATTAGTAGGCATGGGTCAGGCCTCAACTGGTAGGGGATAGGCCATAGCTTATGCACTGACACCTCAAGATGTTCAATCCTCTAATACCATAGTCGCATGTACATTAATGTCGATTCCTTCCATGTTAGAGTATTGTTTGATATGGGAGCTACAAACTCCTTCATATCATGGCATTTTGCATCACGGTTAGGCAAGGAAACAGAGACCTTAGGTACGCTCCTTTTGGTAGCCATTCATGTAAGGCACATCATCCTAATAGATCGAGTTATCAATTCATGTTCAATCCTAATGGGTAACGACATATACCCAATCGACCTTATCTTGCTATATTTTTTTGGATTTCGATGTCATTTTGGGAATGAATTATCTTTCTATGTGTTACACTTCGGTTGATTGTAGAGAAAAATATTATTACATTTTGTGTACCTAATAGGCCAGTTTATGTTTATCAAGTGAACAAGGGCAAAGTTCTCGATAATCTTATATCTGCGATGCAGACTAGTAACCTGTTTAGTAAAGGGTGCACATGTTTTTTAGTTTTCGTGCATGACATTATCGGTAGCGAAGTTAGCATTGACCAAGTCTTAGTGGTTAGTGATTATCCAAATGTTTTTCCAGAGGAACTACATGTAATATATCCAGATAGAGAGATAGAGTTTTGTATCGACCTACTGCCAGAGACTCAACCTATTTCGATTCCTCCATATCGTATGGCCCCATTAGAATTTAAAGAATTGAAGGTGCAAATGTAGGATCTTCTTGACAAGGGCTTCATATGCCCAAACACCTCACCTTGGGGAGCTCCGGTGCTATTTACCAAGAAGAAAGATGGGACGGGTGCATTGATTACAGACAGCTCAATAAGGTTACGATTAGGAACAAGTACCTTATACCCAGGATCGATGACTTATTTGATCAGCTTCAAGAAGCCCAGTATTTCTCCAAGTTATACCTCAAGTCAGGATATCATCAGCTCAGGATTTGAGACTTAAATGTTCTCAAGATTGCTTTTCATCTATGTTATAGGCATTATGAATTCTTAGTGATGTCTTTTAGACTCACTAATGCTCTGGCTGCAATCATGGATCTTATGAACATGGTGTTAAAGTAATTTTTAGATCTCTTTTTCATTATCGTTATTTATGACATCTTGATTTACTCCCCATCACAGAAGCATATGAGAGGCATTTTCACATTATATTGCATATTCTGAGGGATAGTAAGCTTTACGCTAAATTCTCCAAGTGTGAATTTTGGCTTTCAGAAGTAATATTCCTAGGTCATGTGGTATCAAGAAGTTGGATCTCAGTCGATCCCAAGAAAGTCGAAGCAGTTCAGAATTGGCCTAGACCTTCTAGTATTACGAAAATAAGAATTTTTTTTTAGGATTAGTAGGGGTGCTATTACAGGTTCATTGAGAACTTCTCCAGATTTCTACGCCATTAACTAGGTTGCCCGTAAGAAAGTCAAATTATTGTGGTCAGATGCGTGTGATTGATAAGTGCAGTTTATACCCACTTATTCATGCATTCTTAATTTATTATTTTGTTAGATTCTGTATCATTTAATATATTTTGTAGTTTGTTTTATGTTTCATTAGTACGAAGCATTATGACATGGATCTTGGAGAAATTGTACGTGTTTTGGGACACTACAAATGCATCAGAAGAATGCGGGAAGAGCGAAAAATATTGAAATAACATACCAGAAATTGTGTTCGGCGTTGCGACGCCCCTTCAGCATGAGACCATAGTGAATTCCCGTAAGTTGGGCATCGAAACGCCTTTTTTGATGTCGCGACGCTGCGACAAACTCCCATAATCTTCATAAATTATTATTTTACATGCACAAGGACTCCAATACTTTCCTATAAATATAGAGGCTTGTCCAAAACCCTAAAGAGAAGGCTAATACAGAATTCAAGACTCAAAACACATATTTTTATAGAGATCCAAAGAGAGAGATTGAAGAGCGACAAGAGGAGATGAAAGCGGTGACGTCCGAAGACGAAGGGATTCGATTCAGGTTTATTTTTCTAGTTTATTTTTTTTAACTCTAATGATTTCTATTAGATTCATGACCATGCTTTCATTGTTTTTATCTTTAGTCATGAACTAACTCCATTATTCTAGAGGATGATGTAACCTATGCTTGAACCTATGTTTTTAATTGCCAATTGATTGTTATAAAGTTTTGATTCAGTTTATTTATATTCTCTTGTGTTTAATGCTTCTAGTTTGTTGGCCACAAATTAAGATGATGAATGTTTAGAATCTATCGCTCGGGAGAGAGGGATTTTGAATAGGATCTAGAGAATATAACCTATGAGATTTGTAGAGTTCGAGAGAATCTATAATCCATTTGAAGTCGTTAACAAAGAATCACAAAGCATAATGAGTTGTTATTATTAGATTTTTATAGGGATATCGAAGTCTGTAATTAATAATCTTTTCACTATTTCTTGGGAGAGGGAGTGAAATACTTTAATATTCTTGACTTATAAACAATGCAACTGAATAAAGATTGATTGGCATGACAATACATAGGGTATAGATAGGTGAAATCAGACCCTAGAATCTCTCGTATCTTGGTCTTCTCATAATTTATCAATTTAATATCTTATTTATTTATCTTTTAGTTTTAATTTAGAGTATATTAAATTGCTTTCTAAATAAAGTTAAGTTTAAAAATTATAGTACTTTGTGAGAATTTGATTACAATCCCTGTGGATTCGACACTCTACTTATCATTTACTAAAACTTGACACTGTATACTTGTGGTACGATATAAAATATCACAACAAGTTTTTGGTGTCGTTGTCGGGGATTGTTAATTTAATTCACATTAATACTATTACCAAATAACCTTAGCTTTAATTTAGATTTTTATTTTTACTTTTTATCACTATTTTATAATTATTGTTATTTTTATTTTGGTACTTTTCTTGTCTTGCTATGCTTCAGTGAATGCGAAGATCCACAAGTCTTGACTCGCTTATCTTTGATTCTGAAATAGAAAGAACAACGAGGAGAATAAGGAAAGAACGAAAATTTGAAATGAAGCAATGACATCTGAGAATATAGAGAACAACCCACGCCAGGTGGCAATCCGGGATCATATTAAACCAGTCATTGACGATAACTATTTTTGGATTGTGCACCTATCAATCAATGCCAATAACTTTGAGCTTAAACCTACATTGATCAACATGGTGTAAAAGAACCAGTTTGGGGGTTCAGCTGTAGAGGATCCCAACGTGCATTTAAGGATATTCTTGGAGATGGCGGATACCATAAAGATCAATGGCGTGACAAAAGATACCATCAGGCTACGCTTGTTCCCATTCTCTTTAAGAGACAAAGCAAGAGGTTGGCTGCAATATATTCCGACGGGGAGCATCATGACATGGTAGGATATGGATACAACATTTTTGGCGAGGTTCTTTCCTCCAACTAAATCAGCCCAACTGAGAATAGAAATTAGCATATTTAGGCAGTTGCATACTGAGAATCTGTATGAGGCCTGAAAGCGCTTTAAAGGTCTACTTAGGAGATGCCCACATCATAATTTTGAAGATTGGGTTTAGATTCAGTTATTCTACAATGAGTTGAATGGTCCAAACAGGACCATGGTCGATGCAGCTACTGGAGGAATTTTTTTCAAGAAATCTGTTGAAGATGCATATGCTCTGCTGGATGAGATGGCCATTAATAATTTCCAATGGCCGAGTGAACGATCAACTGTAACTAAAGTGGCTGGTATATGTGAGGTGGATCCTATTATTGCACTTGTTGGACAATTATGACCCATAGCATCACTATTTGTACAGAACATGGTGTTGTTGTACAAATTAACTATGTGACAAAGGAAATTACTCTTTTATCATTTGTAATTGGATTACCAAGATACATAAATGATAAAAGTCCATATGATTAGTTCTGGATTAATAAGATATGAGACAGTATTAATCCACTAAGGTTTAATCATTAAAACATCCATAGTCGTAGTATTATCGAGATTGGACATCGATAATGCGAAATAGACTAGTATTGCACTTGTGCGTGTTATGGGAGCATAACGACATAGTTCTCATATATTTGGGTATTGGATACTTATGCAAGTGTAATAGGAAGTTGTGTTTACCGATGGTACGGAAACAGCTTCGCTCTGGATAGACCCCTCGGAATTCCATTGGTAGTATGACTATGTGTCTATGGAAGTCCGAATCAGGGTAGGTGTATTTGGTCTTAACTTGAGACTTACATCGCTAATACTTGCGACAATCAATATACTTTGGTTTTGGTCGTCCAGGGCTTTAACAGGTTATGTGTACGCCTCTTCTGGGTATATTGAGAATCATAGTGTATTGGGTGTGATGTCAAGATGGAAGTATCACTTCAGTCATATGGAGATGATGGTCACGTAGGATACGGAACTGGTGCTCTTATATGCTGCAGCTATCGGGATAATATGACTAGGTCATGTTTATCCGATTATAGAGACTAGTTACCAAAGATCCGATATGTGTTTCGTACGGGGCAGACACAATTCCAGCCCTAGGCCTAGCACGTGACATCCGATATTGGATCGCAATACGCTATACGATGTATACTACGCCTGATATAGATTACATATTCCTTTAAGAATATTTCTGGAGAATTGGGTAGGCACGGTACTTTGCTAGAAGCCATCCATGTCTTGTAAATCGGTAAAAATGTAGTACTAGGTACGTACGTATTCGGATAGTCCAACGACCGAATTTACTGCCAACATATCTGGGGATCTCATGCGTCACTTCCCGAAGATTCACCGATGATGTATGACTTGCACATAATTAATCTGGGATTAATTATAAGAGAGAGAAAGTTAATCTAGGATTAATTACGGAGATATTTTATCTGGGATAAAATACTATTTAAAGAGAGAGGACGATTAATTTGGAATTAATCGATAAAATAATAGATTCGATATATTATACGAAATTAGATTTCGACGCGGAATTAAAATTGGATTTTAATTCGAGCGAACGAGTTAATTTAGAATTAATTCGCTAGCGACGTGAATAATAATTTTGCTAGGCATAATTATTTAATTAAATTTGATTTAACTACGTCGCAACAGAAAATTCGTTAATTCGGAATTAGCGAACCCGAGCCCGGGAGTTTTTGCGGGACCACTCGCATTTTGAATCAAGTGGGGCCCACAATCCACATCACGCGACACATTATTAGTCATTCTTATGATGGAAGTCACATCAACTTTGAGTGATGTGATGGATGTCACTTTTGTGAGTGATGTGAGTAGGTGGAAGGCTTTAATGCCTTGTACCTTTTTGAATTTGGAATTTTGGTATTAGATTTTTGAAATCCAAATACACAAAAAACTAACTCATCTTCTTCACTCCTTCTCCCCTAACTCACGGCCTTGGTGCCATTTTTCCTCTCAATTTCTTGGCTTGGCCGAGAACAACAAAAAGCAAAGGGAAATTTTGTGGCAAAATTTTCAAGATGCTAGCACATCCAATGAGTCTTACAAATGTGATAGGGAAACCCATTCATGAGCATGGAATCCATTTACAAAGCTTGGAGCTTGGAGATTTACAAATGGGGCTTGGCCGAACACACAAGGAGCACAAAAGGGACCTTGGCCGAGAGCTTCAAGGAGCAAAAAGTTTTGTGCTCATCGCATCCAAAAGCCGATCAAAGTGAGTATTTCCACAACTTTACTTTGTTGTATTCGCACATTTCATTTGCTTAATATGATCTTGGTTTGACCTAGAAAACCAAACAATGGTATTAGAGCCTTCATTAAGCATGAAATTGATTTAGGGTAAAATTGATTTGAGCATGATTTGATAAAATTGATTGATTGAGTATGCTTGAATAATGATAACTTAGAGTTATGCATGATCAATTTGATGAAAATTGAATTGGATTAATTTTTCCCCAAATATTTGGCTTGGCCGAAAGTTGTAAGTGCCCTAAAGTCATGGTGATTTTTGTTTTTTGATCATTGGATGAGTTGAAGACTTGGGATAAATTGATTTAGGATTTATTGGATTAAAATCAAAATCAGATTTAAAATCCCCAGATTTCTGCGACCTATATAGCATGGAAATGACTTGATTTTTTTATTCAATAATGTTGGACATGTGTTGATGATGATAAGCATGATTAATTATGTAAATTGGTATTTTGGAAATGTTAATTTTAATAATTATTATGGTTAATACACTTTAATAATTTAATTGTGATAGTTGGAATATTGTGATTAAATTAATTGGGCTAAATTTGGAATTGGGCTAATAAAGTTGTATTTGGGCTTAATGGGCTTGGTTGGGCCAAGTTTGGTTTAGGTTAATTGGTTGGATCCAATTGGGCCTAAAACCATTTCCATAAAGTCCAACTATGATTAAATGGGCCTTTAAAATTTTAATTGGGCCTAATGGGCCTAAATTGATTTTTGGCAAAGGGTGATTCCTTATTGGGTTTTGGTTGCCAAAGTCCATGCCTTATAAATTAATTGAAAGCCCATTGGACTTTAATTAAATTGACATTGGATGTTAATTGGGCTTTGAGACCCGTAAAGATTAGATTTAGAATCTAAGTCGCAAAGGCTCATTAACAAAGTGTAATTATTTAATTTGGGATTAAATATAGAATTAGTATTGAATACAAATTAAATTGGATTTAATATTGTAGTTTGATATAATTCAAGAATTCGTACTTTGAGTACTTGTTCTGAAAACGAGTCGGACTCGCGCAAATCAAATCGTTGTTTGAACATTGGATGGTCATTAATTTCAGATTAATTAATTGGATTAGATTGATTGATAACATGCTTTGTGTGAATACATGGATGTGATGTATGAATAATGTATATCGGATGGATATTAGATGGGTGAGGGCAATTTTGGAAATTGTTGTAATAAATTTAGAATTTATTAAATTGGACCTGCGTGTCCAGCCTATTACCTCTTGATTCTTTGTATTTCTCTTCTCACCTATTCCCCTCAATGTAAATGAGGTTTCTTTAGAAGTGTTATGTAATTGGGTAGAAGTAAGATTTGTGCTAGCGGGAGAGAGAAAGGGAGAGATTTGTTCTAGGAACAAGTTGTTTTAAATATCCATCCGCATATCATTATTAATTTATTTCCGCACCTTATTATGCTTTTAGAATGCATGCTTAAGGTTTATGATGAGACCTAATCAAAGATAATTAATTGGTTGTCAATTACGCGAAAAACCCTCAATAAATATTAAGCGTTTTCCTTCCACTGAATGATTCTCTCTGAAGATCCAAGATTGGCATTGGTTTGTTGGCCAAAGTTAAGACCTTTGTCCATCGCGGATGTGTTTGAATCATGAAGGCTTTGTTCCATATCGCATGTCTTGTCCAAGTTGTGATTTTTTGGCCAATTCAAGATCACTTCTTGTCCATCGACATCGATTACGAAGCTTTCCAAAGTCAATGGGTCACGTTTAACTAGAATCATTAAGCTTGTTGTGCCAAAGCCAAGGCTTAGTTGATTTAGAGGAAAAAGGTTAGGAAAATATATTGGATATATTGGCATATATATTGTATATATGTTTCGGACTTGGATGTCCACCTACTGGATCTAGGAATTGGATGAGATCCAATTGATCTTGGAGATCTACCTAGTTAAATATCATACAGCTTGTTGGCCAAAGTCAAGGTTGTGTGTTATTTAACGGGATCCTAGCCCACTAGGAAACAAGGTTTCCCGAGTACTCAACAGAAGGTTAGAGGCTCGCCAAAAAATAGTGGGAGGCAAGTATTAAATTTGCAAATTCGTTTAGATATTTGCCAATACGCGCTCATTCCAATTTTTCGTCATTACATAAATATATTAGTTGGACTAATATTTAATCGTTGTTTTAATTAAACAGTTGGACTGTATTCAAACTATTTCAAATAATAGTTGATTATATAATTGGATTATAGTAATCAATATATTTGAATTTAAATAATCAAACTATAGTTGATTATATAGTTAGATTATAGTAATCATTATAATCAATAGTACCTGAAATCGTTGATTGGATAGTTGGACTATAGCAATCAAAATAACTGAAAGATTAGCGTTTAAAACATAATCTTAGGAGAAAATGTCTTTAAGCGGCTTTAATTTTCAAATTGGGAATAAAACCTCAGGATAGTTCTGAGAACAGAGAAGTTATTCTATTTGATAGAGAAACCTCTTGGGCCTAAGCCCGAAGTTGAGCAAATAGTAGAACATGATCTTTGGAAGATTCATGTGATGATAACTTTAATGCTCAATCCTTTATGCTAGATGCAATGACACTTTAATTTCGTTGTCAAAATTAAGGATTAGATCATTGTACCATGATGATGCAATTAAAGATCTTCATAGATTTATTCTTAAATCTTAGAAGTACAAATGCAAAAGAAGCTCTTTTGCTCACGTATGTCAGAGGGTACATCTGCCGAGCACTAGGTGTCGCAGATGATTACTGACATCGATCAGCTAGGTTAGCTGGGCATTACCTACGTGGCCGAGACTACCAAAGATTTGATCTTATAGTCTCTACCCGAAAGCTGGGGCAGGTTCATAATGAACCAAGAGTAAACTCTTGGAGAGTTGATAGCTATGCTCTAGGTGTTGGGTTTCTATTAAGTCCCGGGATCGATTTCAAGCAATGAAATACATATATGTGAATACTCGTAAAAGCATGGCAGAATCATACTTACAACGATCGGTTATGGCGATGCGAGGAACAACAAAATCTTCAAGCTTTAAGTCCATGAGGCTCTCGGCTTTCTTCAAAAATTTGAGCTCCAAATTCGGCCATGGATGTCCTCCAAGCTCCAAGCCTGTGATGTGTATTCCATGCCCACAGGTGGGTTTCCCTATCACCTTCGCAAGACTCCAAGAGTGTGCTAGCACTTGTGAAGAATTTGCAACAAATCTTCACTATTGCCTTCTCCTTGCTCACGGTTTTTGCAAGAAATTTGAGAGAGAATAGGCCTTTGGCCGAGAGGTAGAGAGGAGAGAAATAAATGGTAAATGTCTTCTATCTCACCAACTTGGAGTGTAACACACTCAAACATCATTTCTCATCAACTTCCATCAATCAAAGTGACTAAAGTTGACAAGTGATGTGACGCGTGATGTGACTTGTGGGCCGCACTTAAATTCGCAATATGAGTGCACTCATAAACACTCCTGGGCTCAGGTTCACTAATTCCAAATTAACGAATTTTCTGTTGCGACGTAATTAAATCAAATTCAATTAAATAATTTTGCCTAGCAAAATTACTATTCACGTCGCTAACGAATTAATTCTAAATTAACTCGTTCGCCCGAATTAAAATCTAATTTTAATTCCGCGTCGAAATCCAATTTCGTATAATATATCGAATATATTATTTTATCGATTAATTCCAAATTAATCGTTATCTCTCTTTAAATAATATTTTATCCCAGATAAATATCTCTGTAATTAATCCCAGATTAATTTCTCTCTCTTATAATTAATCCCAGATTAATAAAGTGCGAGTCATACGTCATCGGTGAATCTTCGGGAAGCGACCCATGAGATCCCCAGATATGTTGGCAGTAAATCCGGTCGTCGGACTATCCGAACACGTACGTACCTAGTACTACGTTTTTACCGATTTACAAGACAATGTTGGCTTCTAGCAAAGCACCGTGCCTACCCAATTCTCCAGAAATATTCTTACCTGGAATATGTGATCTATATCAGGCGTAGTATACGTAGTATTGCGTATTTCGATCCAGTATCGGATGTCACGTGCAAGGCCTGGGGCTGGAAATGTGTCTGCCCCGTACGAAGCACATATCGGATCTCTGGTAACTAGTCTCTATAATCGGATAAACATGACCTAGTCATAATATCCCGATACTGCATCATATAAGAGAACCAGTTCCGTATCCTACGTGATCATCTCCACTATGACTGGAGTGATACTTCCATCTCGACATCACACCCAATACACTACGATTCTCAATATACCCAGAAGAGGCGTACACAGAACCTGTTAAAGCCCTGGACGACCAAAACCAAAGTATATTGATTGTCGCAAGTATTAGCGGTGCAAGTCTCAGGTTAAGACCAAATACACCTACCCTGATTCGGACTTCCATAGACACATAGTCATACTACCAATGGAATTCCGAGGGGTCTATCCAGAGCGAAGCTGTTTCCGTACCATCGGTAAACACAACCTCCTATTACACTTGCATGAGTATCCTATACCCAAATATATGAGAACTATGTCGTTATGCTCCCACAACGCGCACAAGTGTAATACTAGTCTTTTATGCATTATCGATGTCCAATCTCGATAATACTCTGACTAGGGATATTTAATGATTAAACCTCCGTGGATTGATACTGTCTCAAATCATCTCAATCTGGAACAAATCATAAGGACCTTCTATCATTTATACATCTTGGTAATCTAATTACAAATGATAAAGGGCAATTTCCTTTGTCACATAGTTAATTTGTACAACAACACCATGATCTGTACAAATAGTGATGCTATGGGTCATAATTGTCCAAAAATCTCCCACTTGGCCTATAGCCAATCACTCAAGTGTCCTACACCCGAACTATGTACGGTTCGCTCAAACTTCTGCTGAGAAAATGCTTTCGTCAGCGGATTTGCATGATTATCATCTGATGCGATTTATTCGATCATCACATCGCCACGATGTATGATCCGAACGAATCAGATGAATATTTGAAGTATATATCTGGATCGTTGATGAGACCATTAATTCTTTAGCCTGTGTTGTAGCCTAGCTCAGCTGCTAACAGAACTACTCCTAATCTAATTAGGATTATTATCAATCCAGAAGGCTTCTATTGCTGCCTCAGCTGCAGCAATAATCCACTTTTGTTGTTTATTCGGTAACAATATCTTGCTTGGAAGATTTCCAGCTCACTGTTCCGTTATTCAAACTTTATAGTACCGTTATTACGACTTATAGTCGATTTTATCGGTTAGGAAACTTGCAGCAGTGAACCCAGTCACTTCAAGTTCTCATTCTCCATAGTATAAGACAACATCCTTAGTTCATCTAAGATACTAAAGGATGTTCTTAACATCAATCCAATGACTATCACTTGGATTGGCCTGATTGTGACTCCATATGCTCAAAGCGTATGAGACACCAGGTCACGTACATTTATTTCAATGTACGAGTTCTCGGAGAGTATTAACAACTTTAAATCTATCCCAGTAGATCTTTATTCCTAGAATAAAGGTTGTTTCTCCCAAGAATTCTACGGAGAATTTTCATGAAAGCCAAGCTTTCACCGATTGTATTATGGGAATATCATTTCCAAGAAATGACATGTCATCATTATTTAGGACATTCATTGTCAGTGCGCTCCCACTAACCTCCTTATATACACAAGAATCATTTTCGTTTTGAATTAAATCATATACCATTATGATTACATCAAAACGATAATTCCAAGAACACTATGCTTGCTTCAATCCATCCATGGATCGAATTAACTTGCAAACCTTGTTTGCTCGTTTTGGTACGACAAAACCGTCAGGATGTTGTAAACATCCTCCAAAAGGTTTCCGTTAAGGAAAGGTTTTGGCATTCAGCTGCCATATTTCATAAATGAAACATGCAGCATTAGCAAGCATTATCCAAATGGATTTACCATGGCAACAGTAAAAGGTTTCGTCGTAATCGACACAATGTTGATAACATACCTTTTCGCTACAAGCCTAGCTTAGTACGTTGGTATGTTGCCTTCCATGTATGTCTTCCTTGAAGACTTATATAGTACCAATAGGCACAATGCCTTCGGTACATCAACTAGTATCCAAACTTGTTTGATATACATGGAATCCATTTCGGACTTCATGGCACTTTGCCATAATAGGGAGTCGATACCTTGTATCACTTCCTCATACGTAGTCAGTTCGTATTCCTCAATAAGATTGACATCTTTATGAGGTGAGATCAGAAACCCATACCTCCAGGTTGTTTTCTGACTCTCTCCGACTTCGCGGTTCTTGTGTATTCGAAGATTATTGGTATAGTTTCATCCTTGATGAACTATTTGTGTTCCATTAAGGAATCGGTGCCTGGAACAGTATTACTCTGATTTTCATCGAGTTTTACTTTCCTCCCACTTACCACTGCATATAGGTATTCCTCTTAGGAAAACCACATGGTGAGCAACAATTACATTGTTCTCTAGTGAGTTGTATAAGTACTATACTTTGGTTTCCCTAGGATAACCTACAACTTAGGCACTTATCCGATTTGGGTTTTAGTTTGGTATCATCCAAACATATGCCTAGCATTCCAGGAATGAGAAAACCTAGTTTCTTTCCTGTTCATATCTAATATGAAGTCTGTCAAACAGATTTTTATGGAACCTTATTCAAAATAAGTTTTGCACTGTTAATGCGTATCCTTGAAGGAAATGGTAGCTCAGAGCGACTCATGATTAACCTTATCATGTCCAACAAAATTCGGTTTTCTCTTTCGGACACACCGTCAAATGACGTGTTCCGGGAGGAGTCCTCATTGAAAGAATACTATACTCTTTCAAGTATTTGAGAAACTTATTGCTTAAGTATTTTCATCATGGTCTAACCATGGTGTTTTATACTTTAGCCGATCTGTTTGTCTACTTCGTGTCGAAACTCTTTGATTCATCAAAGTTTCCGATTCGTGTTTCAAAAGAACACATAACCATAACGCGATGCCACATCCGTAAAGGTCACGAACATTCATATCCACCTCTAGCCTAGCTAGACATGGGCCCACTTACGTCACTATGAACGAGGGCTAACAGATCGGTGGCATTTGCACTTTTACCAAGTAAAAGGTGTTTTAGGCACTTTGCCTAATAAACTAGATTCGTAGACATCATTTGAATAGAATCAAATCCGTCCTAGTATCCACTCTTCAAAGTGTGGATATACGAGTCTTGTTTTTGTGTGTCCCAGACAAAATGCCACTTTAAAAGTTTCAACTGATTAAATCAGTTTGAGCTATTTGTTTGTCATGTTATACGTTTGAGATTTATTTATATTCAAAATATAAATACTGTTATTCACATCTAATGTGTTTATCTCAATATCATCTTTATAAAATAAAACACTTTAGTGTTCTAGAATATAAAGGTATACCCGCAACGGGTTAACCCTGATATAGAGATAATGTATCTAGTCAAACTAGTTACATTGTAACAGTTTCCTAATTTAAGTACACACCCGAAGGGTAGTTCCTAAACTTAGGTTCTACGGTTAAAACAGCGACTTTCGTCCCGTTTCCGATTCGCAGATCAATCTCATCTGAAGTCAGTATCCTGCTCATAGCAGATTCTGCACACCAGTACATATTTATGTACCACTCCAGTATCTAAAATCCAATTTTAATACTAGTAGTGAACATGTTTATGACAAACATATTTGAAGTCGGAGCCTTGCCCCTCTTCACTTCCTCATGTCTGCCTTGTCCATACGGCAGTCACGCTTCAGTGACCCCGTTTGCCACAGTTTAGGCAGACATTTGGGATATGTCCTATGTCTTCCCAGAAGATTATAATGATTTTGCCTTTGCCATTTTCCACTTCCACAGAAGCCTTTGGCCAAGCCTTGGCCTTCTGGAATGTCGAAGTAAGATGCGCCTTGCGCTTCTTGCCTTATTGCAAACTCTGGCTTTGTCTCCTTGAGTATAGCCATTAACTCTCCAAGAGTTTTCTATTGCAATTAGTACTTCTAAGATCTAAGGATAGATCTATGAAGATCCTTCAATTTCATTATCATACTATAAGGATCTAATCCTTAGTTCTGATTAAGAAATTAAGGAGTCTATGCGGCAAGCATAATGGATTAAGCACTAAAGTTATCATCACATGAATATTCCAAATATCATGTTCTACTATTTGCTCAACTCCGGGCTTAGGCTCGAGACGTCACTATATCAAATAAAGTAACTTCTCGTTTTCCAGGACCATATCCTGAGGTTTTATTCCAATTTGAAAATTAAAGCCGTTTAAATACATTTTCACCCAGGATTATGTTTTAAACACTAATCTTTCAATTATCTTGATTCTAATAGTCCAACTATTTAATCAACGATTTTAGGTACTATTGATTATAATGATTACTATAGTCTAACTATATAATCAACTATAATTTAATAGGTTAAATTCAATATATTGATTACTATAATCCAATTATAAAATCAACTATTAATTGAATTGGTTAATTCAAATATATTGATTACTATAATCCAATTACATATCAACTATAAATGAAATAGTTGAATACAGTCCAACTGTTTAATTAAAAAAACATTAAATATTAGTCCACTAATATATTAATTTATTTGACGAAATATTTGAAATGAGCGCGTATGGTAAGTAACTAAACGAATATTTCAAATTTAATACTTGCCTCCCACTATTTTTCGGCGAGCTTCTAACCCTTTGTTGAGTACTCGGGAAACCTTGTTTCCTAGTGGGCTAGGATCCCGTTAAATAACACACAATCTTGACTTTGGCCAACAAATTGTATAATTAACTAGGTAGATCTCTAAGATCAATTGGATCTCATCCAATTCCTAGATCCAGTAGGTGGACATCCAAGTCCGAAATATATATCTTATATATGCCAATATATCCAATATATTGCCTAACCTTTTTCCTCTGAATCAACTAAGCCTTGGCTTTGGCACAACAAACTTAGTGATCCCAGTTAAGCGGAACCCATTGACCTTGGAAAGCTTCGTAATCAATGTCGATGGACAAGAAGTGATCTTGACTTTGGCCAACAAATCACAACTTGACAAGACACCGATATGGAACAAAGCCTTCATGATTCAAACACATCCTCGACGGACAAGGTCTTGACTTTGGCCAACAAACCAATGCCAGTCTTGGATCTTGAGTAAGAATCACTCAATGGAAGGAAAAATGCTTAATATGTAGTGAGGTTTTTCGCATAATTGGCAACCAATTATTATCTTTGTTAAGGTCTTATCATCATACACCCTTAAACATGCATTCTAAACACATAATAAGGCGCGTAAATAATATAATAATGATATGCGGATGGATACTTAAAACATTGTTCCTAGAACAAATCTCTCTATTTCCTCTCTCCCGCTAGCACAAGTATTACTTCTACCCGATTACATAACACTTCTAAAGAAACCTCATTTATATTGAGGGGAATAGGTGAGAAGAGAAATACACAGAGTCAAAGAGGTAATAGGCTGGACACGCAGGTCCAATTAATAAATTCTAAATTTATTACAACAATTTCTAAATTACCCTCACCCATCTAATATCCATCTGATATACATTATTCATACATCACATCCATGTATTCACACAAGCATGTTATCAATCAATCTAATCCAATTAATTAATCTGAATATTAATGACCATCCAATATTCAAACAAACAATTTGATTTGCGCGAGTCAAACTCGTTTTGCGAATAAGTACTCAAAGTACGAATTCTTGAATTATACTAAACTACAACATTAGTATAATCCATTTGAAGTCGTTAACAAAGAATCACAAAGCATAATGAGTTGTTAATTATTAGATTTTTATAGGGATATCGAAGTCTGTAATTAATAATCTTTTCACTATTTTCTTGGGAGAGGGAGTGAAATACTTTAATATTCTTGACTTATAAATAATGCAACTGAATAAGGATTGATTGGCATGACAAATACATAGGGGATAGATAGGTGAAATCAGACCCTAGAATCTCTTGTATCTTGGTCTTCTCCTAATTTATCAATTAATATCTTATTTATTTATCTTTTAGTTTTAATTTAGAGTATATTAAATGCTTTCTAAATAAAGTTAAGTTTATCAATTATAGTACTTTGTGAGAATTTGATTACAATCCCTGTGGATTCGACACTCTACTACTTATCATTTACTAAAACTTGACACCGTATACTTGCGGTATGATATAAAATATCACAACAAGTTTTTGGCGTCGTTGTCGGGGATTGTTAATTTAATTCACATTAATACTATTACCAAATAACCTTAGCTTTAATTTAGATTTTTATTTTTTACTTTTTATCACTATCTTGGTTCTTCTTCTAATTTATCAATTTAATATCTTATTTATTTATCTTTTAGTTTTAATTTAGAGTATATTAATTGCTTTCTAAATAAAGTTAAGTTTATCCATTATAGTACTTTGTGAGAATTTGATTTCAATCCATGTGGGTTCTACACTCTACTTATCATTTACTAAAACTTGACACTGTATACTTGCGGTACGATATAAAATATCACAACAGTGATCAGATATTTTAGGAGCTAAGCAGCAACTGACCACAACACTCGTTTTGGCATTGCCTTCAGGAACATGTAGCCTCATGGTATACTGTGATGCTTCAGGATTGGTTTAGGGTGTGTTGATTCAGTATGGTAAGGTTATCACTTATTCTTCTAGGAAATGAATGGGTATGAGAATAATTACCTTACGCATGACTTGGAGAAGGAGACAGCCATCTTGGCCCTTAAGATCTGGAGGCACTACCTTTATGGGGATACATTTGAGGTTTTTACCAATCATAAAGGCTCAAATACATTACGAAACAAAAATATTTGAACTTAAGGCAGAGACGTTAGGTGGAGCAATTTAGAGATTATGATTGCTCAATCAATTACCATTCGGGAAAAGCTGACATGGTGGCAGATGCTTTAAGCAGGTTGTCAATGGGCAGTTTGTCTCACCTACCAACTAACAGAATTAGTAAGGGAATGGCATGCATGTTTGAGCAACGGGAATTAATTCCAGCCTTTAGACTCACAGTACTAGTCGATCATGTACAAGTTATACTTTTGATGCTAGATGCAATTGTGGAAGCATAAGTGACAAACTCTTCCCTTCAAAGATTGAAGGAAAAGCATGGCATGGAAACACCAATATAATTGATGATATGGATCTTCTCCGGTATCAGGATAGGGTTGTAATTCTGCCAGTATCAAACTTGAAGGAAAATTTGTTAGGTAAATAGCACATGCATCTTCCTATATGATGCACTCAGACATTACCAATATGTATCACGACCTGAAGTAGTTTCACTGGTGGGATGATATGAAGAATGATATAGTAGAGTATGGTGTCAGATGTTTTACCTGTCAACAAGTTAAGGCAGAACATCAGAAACTAGCAGACACACTTCAAAGTTTAGATATACCAGAGTGAAAATTGGACAAGATAACGATGTATTTCGTAGTGGGTTTACCGATAAACCAAATGGGGCATGATTCCATTTAGGTTATAGTGGACATACTTACCAAGTACTTTTTTCTAGTTATGTCTTTCATGGCTACTCAGTAAGCAAGGATTTACTTACAATTCACTGCCAAGTTCTGGTAGTCCTTTCAGCACGCATTGGGAACCCAACTCTAGTTCAACATAACTTTTCATCCTAATACAGATGGTTAGTTAGGAAGGACCATTCAAACCTTGGAAGATATGTTAAGGGCTAACGCCTTAGATTTTAGAGTAAACTGAGACCAGCACCTTACCTTGACTGAGTTTGCTTACAACAATAGTTATCACTCAAGCATTCAAATGTCCCCATTTGAGGCTTTGTATGGGAGCAAGTGCTAATCTCTGGTATGTTGGTTCGAAGTGGGTGAAGTCAGACTCTTGGGACCGGATTTGATCCAAGATTGTGTTTAGAAGGTCAAGTTGATCCGAGATAGAATGAAAGCATCTCAGAGCAGGCACAAGTCCTATGTGGATCACGGAAGGAGAGTCTTTGAATTTTAAGCATAAGACTACGTATTCTTGAAGGTTTATCTATTTAGGGTGTTATGAGATTTGGAAAAAATGGGAAGTTGAGCCTGCAGTATATTCGGCCATTCTAGATTCTCAAGAAAGTGGGAAATAGAGCTTACGGGTTAGCACTTCAACTCGACATGGATAAGATCCATCCCGAGTTTAATATTTCCATGCTCATAAAATAAATGTTCGATGACTCTTATATGTTGGAGCCGTAGTCTGCAGAAATCTACTAGGACCTTTCATATCAGGAACTCCTCGTAGCTATCATTGATCGACAAGTTAGAAAGTTACGCTCTAAAGAAGTCTCTTCAGTGAAGGTTATTTGGCAGTACCACAGGGATCAAGAAGCCATGTGTGAACTAGAAGATGTTATGAGGCAACAATATCCCCATTTCTCAGATCAAAGTAATTTCAGGATCTAATTTAAGTTGGATTCGAGGATGAATTCTATTTAAGAAGTGGAGAATGTAATACCCTAGGTTATTATGACATGTTCTTTGTAGTTGTCGGGTTGTACGTGGATCTATATCATTTGAGTTGTTATGGGCCAAATAGGGTTTCTAGTGTGACGTTTGTGGCACATTCGTCCTAGTATTCGAATGCCACGATCATCCAAAGGTTCGAACGAAGTCATCCAGTGTTTTGGTATTTGAGCCACGTTCGCCCGAGCATTCGAACGAGGTCATCCAGTAAGATCACGTTCGAGTAGCATTTTTTCATGTGTTTAAACGTCGAACACCAGTAACTTCACGTGCGTAATACGTTCAAGTATGTATTCGAATATTGAGGCCGAAAACAGAAATTTATGGGCTTCTATGTAAAGCTCAAATGAGAGGTTAGATTTATTGTATCCCTATTTTCTCTTTTCTTCACCCTACCCATGACCCAAACACTTATTTTATCTCTAGTTTACCTATTAAATTAGAGGTTTCTCTTTCATTCTCTTGGGTAAAGCCTAGCAAGGTAAGATTCATATATCTATATAGTATTCTCCATGCATTTCTACTAAGATTTCTTTAGTTAGTCACTCAAATCCATGGGATCTAAGTAGGATGATGTTATGAAGCTTGTGATGATTTAAGTGTGGGTTTAGCAAGATTATGGATGCTTACCATGATTTTATTCATGGGTTAGTGACATTTTAGAAGCATGATGCGTGGGTGAGTTTATCTAAGATTGAACTAGCATGATAAATGATGGTTGATTGTTGAGCATGCTAGGTTGAGGCTTATTGTTATGGATCTTACATGGGTTCGTTGAGCATGACCTTAGGTTGTAGTGATTTGTTGAACTTGTGATATGTCCCAGCTCTCGTTGAGCCGCTAATAGCTTAGTAATTTAAATAATATTCTGAGGTAGTCGTAGATGTTGGAGTCATCTCTAGCTTCATCGTCAGTATAATAGTTACATCATTCATTAGCATCAGTATATCTTACATACTCTTTCTCACATGCTAACGATACTTTGAACATACGCTTATGATTCAATAATTTTTTTCTTTTAAGTTTTATAAGTGAATAATTTTTTTTCTTTTAAGTTCTAATCTATTTACTATAACAGACCTACTAATGGCATAACGAAATAATACTTTAGCACAAATATTAAATCAGTCAGCACATATTTTTGCATACTTGAATGTTTGTCAGTAAAATGGCTTATCTAAATAAACTGAAGGAAGATCTTTGTCCATTTCTGCATTACAAAAATCATTTATGTTTACGATATTATTTGTATTATATGTCTCGATATCACTATCTTCATTCGTTATGCTCTCGAATCCTGACCTAAAAGATGATGATCTTTGAGTTTGCCATGGCACTCCAGGGAAAGTCGCATAAAGACTTCTCCTAGTAAAACTACATGTAACATGGACTTCTTTTAGGCCTCATCATGTTATATATAGTTTGACTGTGAGAAGTCTTGAAGCGACTTTCTTGGGGCGCCATGGCAACCCAAAGATCATCATCTTCTAAATCAGGATTTGTGAGTACAGCGGATAAAAATAGTGATATCGAGACATATAATATAAACAATATGGTAAACATAGATGAATTTTTTATGGAGAAAAAGAACAAGAATCTTTCTTTAGTTGATCTAGATGAGTCATTTTGCTAGCGAGCATACACGTTGATGAGCGGAAAATATATCAATATTTACCGCCCCTTTTACCTAATATTTTGTTTAGTTTCTCGGGTTTGATGAACATTTTCATATGTTTTGATGTGTTTTGTAAATAAATAAAGTATCGGGACTTAATGGAATCACTTGGGGCTAAAACGATGAAATCCGGAGCAAAAAAATGGCGAAAACGGAAATTTACTATACGTGTCACGAAGTGCAGTCCTAAATTCCAATTTTGCGCAAGTTTCATATTTTGGCCATAATGTTTTCATCCGATATCTGATTGAGCCGATTCAAGTTGAAGATTAAAGAAGACATAGAGATCTACAACTTTAAAGATTTAAATATTTTCGAATTATGAAGTTTGCAAGACCGAAATTGATGAAAAATTCAATGTATTTTGTGTAATTACTATAGTCATTTTCAAAATATAAAAAAAAAAAATATATAAAAAAAAAAATTTGTCAAACTTCCACCAAACATGCTTCCATGTTTGGTGCCATGTTTGATTCCATGTTTGGTGCCATGTTTGGTGGAGCAATTGGTGGAGAAATTGGTGGAAGCCTTTAGATTTTCCTATAAATATAAAGCTTAACTTTGTAAATTTTCCATGCTTTCTTTGGAGGAATTTCTCCATGTAAACCTAAAGGAAAATGTCTTGTGTATTAGTTTAAGTTTTCTTGCATTTTCTTTTTATCTAATTAATAAAATTTTGTGTGTTTTCATTTACAGTATGAGCAGGTAATCTTATTCTGCTGGGGTGAAAAGGTAAGACTTTTAATATAATAAATTAGATTAATCTCTCTTATTTTAAATAAAATTTGGATTAATTAGTTTCCGCCGATATGGCCGGTTTAGGTGACAACCTTATTTACCGCCTATATGGCTGGTTTTACATTATTGGACTTAGTTTCTGCCTATATGGTCGGTTTATGTGCTAACCTTGTTACCGCCTATATGGTCGGTTTATATGATTTTGTTACCGCCTATATGGTCGGTTGGACTTTGGATAAATTATATCACCACCTATATGGTCGGTTTAAATATAATTAATCGGTAAATATTGACAATATGGGAGATTTCTATTTTTGAAATATGAAAAGTGGATCCTCTAACCCTAGCAATTTCTTTTATTGTACTTTTACATTTTTAATTTCCAGCATTTACTTATGTCTTTTATTTTATTTAAGCTTTTATTAGCTTTAGATATGTTCATAATTAACTCTGTTATCTGGGGTTGTGATGAATTCCAATATCATTGGGTTATGAGGGGGTATTTTATAGTTTGGGTAATATAAAGGTTTACTTATTAAGTCTTAAGCTTAATGCGTCTTGTTAACTGGCCACTAATAAGATTGATCTGGTAAACTTAAAATAAACTTGACAAAGGAATTTTAGGTTACAGCCTTAGACTTAATAGCCCACGATCTTCATTGATGATAGATAACCCTTTAATAGATTTCCTTATAGGATAGACATATACCTGTCGGGCGGGGGTAGCCACAATTGGAACTTAATCTTGATGAATCCAGGTAATTTGATTGACATAGACATATGGTTTAATTGGGTTACACTGGGTATGTGCAGTTGACCATCGACAGAGGATTTTGCATAGTTTCGTGTTCCAGGTTAGTAAACCAATATATTACACAAACATAAAATAACCACTTCATCTTTTAAAAGATATTAGAAGGATTCACAACCCTGGATAGTTTCTTAATATTGAATTTTCTTTAATCTATGTTTGCCCAATTTTATTTACTTGTTCTAAGTTTAAGTCACCACCCAATCAAACAATCAATCCATTAGATACTTGTAATAATTTGGCTTTATAAACTAATAGCTTAAGTTTTAAGTCCTCATGGGATCGATACTTTTTATACTACTTGAATGATACGTGCGCTTGCGTTATACGCATGTGGTTACGCACCGGACAAGTTTTTGATGCCGTTGTCGGGGACTTATTTATCTTTTCACTATTAGTTTTGACGTTACATACGTTACTTGTATATATTTTCTTTTCACTTATTATTTTTGTTTTCTTGTGTTTCAGGTTCTCAGACACTACATGGGACGAACCATAAGCTTTGAACTCCGATCACTTGACCTAGAGATTGAAAGAACCATCAGACAGTTGAGAAGGGAAAGGCGAGAAGGCCAAGAAGAAATCGTTAACATGGAACCTAAACCTTTGGAGGTTGCACCACCAATTCCCATTCGAGACAGAACCATTCATGTGGTTGATGGCCTCATTTCCTGTATTGTACTTCCTCCCTTACCAGCAAATGCATGTGACATCAAAACTTGCATTCAGATGATACAACAGTCAGTTCAGTTTGGAGGAAATGCAACTGAAGATCCTAATGCCCACATCAGCAACTTCCTGGAAGTTTGCGGCACTTTCAATTACAACCGAGCATCAGAAGAAGCAATGATACTGCGATATTCCTTGAAGGACAGAGCTAAAGCTTGGCTACATTCACTGCCAGTAGGTTCCATCACAACTTGGAACACTTTAGCCACCAAATTTCTCGCAAAGTACTTTCCACCAGCTAGAACAGAAAAACTGAGGAATGACATCACATCCTTTGTGCAACAAGATTCAGAATCCTTTTACGAAGCTTGGGAAAGTTACAAAGATTTGCTCTGGAAATGTCCTCACCATGAGATTCCAAATTGGCTTCAAGTCCAAACTTTCTGTAATAGACTTTCTGGATTGATGAGAACCACAATTGATGTTGTTGCTGGAGGAGCTTTGATGGCAAAAGGAGAAGATCAAGCCTGGGACCTAATCGAAGAAATGGCCAACAACAATTCCTTGTGGCCAACAGAAAGGAGCATGATCCAAAGAATTGCTAGAATTTATGAAGTTGGAGGCAATACAACAATCAACGCCAAGCTGGATCAGATATGCAAATCATGGAGACTCTCGGCATGCAAAGCAATATTGGATCCACAAGTTCACCATATGGAGGAGGACCAGAGCCAAACCAACTTGAAGAGACGGTGAACTATGTCAACAATTTCAACAGACAGAGGAACAACATATTCCAACATCTATAACCCAGGGTAGAGGAATCATCCCAATTTCTCATGGAGCAACAATTCAGGGCCAAAGAACTATCCACCACCCGGATTCCAACAGCAACAGAACAAAGGCTAGGAGCAGGCGAGTGAACAAAGAATAGCAGAAGTGCTGGCTCAGTTAAAAAAATATGATGCTATCTTTCAGAGCCAATCAACTTCCATCAAAGCACTGGAAAATCAGATTGGACAACTAGCCAATGCTCAGAGTTACTGACCGCTAGGAAATCTTCCAAGAAACACAAAGCCAAATCCAAGGAACCGATGGAATGAGCAATGTCAATCTATAACCTTGAAAAGCGGTACTGGAATCAATAAAGATGTTGGAATCAAGGCAACCATTGAAGAAGTTCCAAAAGATGTAGTTCCACAGATTGAGGAAAATGAAGCAGAGGAAAAATAAGCAAAGGAAAAAAAAAAAGATGAAATCACTCCACCTCCACCTTTTCCTCAGCTTCTTCATAAAAACAAATTGGACAAGCAATTTGCTCGATTCTTGGAGGTGTTCAAAAAGCTGCACATCAACATTCCATTTGCAGAAGCTTTGGAACAAATGCCCAGCTATGTCAAATTCATGAAATACATTCTTTCACGAAAACGGAGATTGGGAGATTATGAGACAGTAGCATTATCGGAAGAATGCAGCGCCATCATTCAGAGAAAGCTTCCCCTGAAGTTGAAAGATCCTGGCAGTTTTACTATCCCATGCACCATCGGAGAACATTATATCGGTAAGGTTTTATGTGACTTAGGTGCAAGTGTTAATTTAATGCCTTTTTCTATTTATAGGAAACTACAAATTGGAGAAGCAATGCCCACCTCAGTCTCTATGTAACTTGCTGATCGAACGCTCGCATTTCCGAGAGGAGTCGTTGAAGATGTGCTTCTCAAAGTTGACAAACTCATTCTCCCAGCAGATTTCATCATCCTTGACATGGAAGAAGACAAAGATGTACCTATCATTCTTGGTAGACCATTCTTGGCTACAGGTCAAACTGTTATTGATGTACAAAAAGAGAATTAACCATGAAAGTTCAAGACCAAGAAGTTACCTTCAATGTTTTCAAAGCCATGAAATTTCCGAGTGATGAAAATGAGGAAGAATGTTTCAGAATTGAGTGTTGATAGTATCATCCAAGATCTAATACATTTTCCACGGACAAACTTGAAGCTTGCATCACCAAAATGACTGACAACGAGCAGATGCTGAATTCTGGAATGTATCAACTATCTTGATAAGCCATTCCGTTTCAAATCAACACCACCAGTTGAAAGTCTAGAACTTCCAAAGAAATATCGAATCAAGCCCTCAATGAAGAACCGCCACCGTTGGAGCTGAAGTTACTTCGAGCCATCTCAAGTTACATTCCTTGGAAACCTTCTGAATATCGGTGATTATTTCTTCTTCGCTAACATTGGAGCAGGGATAAAGTTGCTGAGAGTGTTACGAGAGCACAGAGAGCCATTGGCTGGACTCTAGTAGACATTCTAGGCATTAGTCTCCATCATTTTGTATGAAATAAGATTCTGATGAATGATGAGTATAACCACAGTGGCAGCATCAACGAGACTTAATCCAATCAGAAGGAAGTCGTTAAGAAAGAAATTATCAAATGGTTGGATGCTGGCATCATTTACCCCATCTCAGACAGAGCTGGGTGAGTTCTATGTAGTGTGTACCGAAGACGATTGTGTAGGCACTGCATTTTTACAATAAGTCCCTATGATGAGTCTCATTTTGGAGACACTACCTTTTAAGTCACGGAGATCACGGAAAACGGACATCGGAAGGGGGAATTCAGAATAAACAAGTTCACTGTCTTCGTTGGTGCTGCGTTCGTTACTTCATTCGAACGTCAGGCAGATTGCGGACGTTCGTGCCACGTTCGAGGAGGCGTTCGAACGGTGTCGGTAATTCTGGTTTTGCTGCTAGCCTCACATCAAGCCCAATTCGCCCAGCCTTGGCCCACACGCCCAAGCCCACTTAAAACACATATTTAACACATGGTGAAATCAAAACAAATCTAAAAATCACATACAAATTAAAAAGATATCATACCTAATCTAAACCAATCAAATATAATCATACCAAGTTAAAATCAATCAACCAATATATTATTCCCAAACTTAAAAATATTGTATGCCTAATCAACATAAACTAAATATTCAACCTTCCCTATCTAGCCAAGATTTGTCCCCCCTCAATCTTTGACTTCCCTTATCCAACACCAAATCAAATCCCTTTCCTTGTCAAGCCTAACCCTTTGCCTATAAAAAGAACCATTCACCAACCTTCTCAACCCTAGCTAGCTCATACAGATAAGATACACACAACTCACGGCAATAACAAGAAGAAAACAGAAATAATCCCCTTCATCTCCCCCACTCCACAACCGAAAACAGCAGCCCCTACACCTCCTAAACAGCCCATACAGCAGCCCTAAACACACACATAAAAAGCCCCCGAACCACACCATAACATCACCGAAAATCACACCCAAAACAAGCGCCAAAACATCCCAAAAATAGTAACTAAAAATACAGCAGCAAAACAGTAGCAGCGGCAGCGAATCGGAGTCAAAACAGCAGCAAAAGACGGAGGACGACTACCCAAAACAGTAAGACAACGAACGAGAGCAGTGAACCAGTGAACCGGAAGAGTTGCGGAGCTTTACCCCTTCCGATCTTCGTGAAACGTGAGTCCGAGAGATGACTTAAAAGGTTAGACCTGAGGGCACTTTTTCATTAGTTTATATTCGTTTCTTTTATTATTGAATTTTATTCGCATGAGAGTCGTTTATGGATGCATGTTGTGGCTTGAATGAAATGGAAGAGTGTCGTCTCTTGTGGTATATAGGATGGAAACCCAGACGTAAATTCCGTAGCCGAATCCGAATGGACGGTAGTGCGGTCTGTACTTGGGATACAACTCACGTACCACTTGAGTAAACGGCACCTTCTCTTGTTTTGTGTTGCTTTGGTTTATCTATTTCTTGTTACTTAAATTCTGTATGTCGTTATTTGTGTATGATATAATCGAGTGCATGGTCTCAGTAAGTGCGATGGAAGGTCACCTAATCGGAAGGGTTAAAATCCTTCACCATGATGCTTTGCTGCACCGATTGATGTGTGTTCGGTTGAATGCGAGATACGTTCAATCGGACACATTACGTTTAATATTGTTGCTTATTTATGCATGGTTCAATCGAGCGCATGGGCTTATTAAGTGGAATGAAATATCCCCTATGGGGAGGGGTTAAAGCCCTTTACCACGATGCTTTGCCATGCCGATTGATGTGTGTTCGGTTGGATGCAAGACACGTTCAATCGGACATACTTAGTTGAATATGATTGTCTTTATGTTTGTATGCATGATGTGATATGACGCGCATGGGCTTAGTATGTTGGTCTAAAGGTCCTCTCTTTGAGAGATCAAGAGCCCCCAAAAGGCCACCTTTACGGCACTACTTCGCCGCGCCCCCTTTTTTTTTGTTGTTTATGTATTGCGTCCCATTTCATGCATCAGGTCTGTTCCGTTCGAACGCGTTTACGAACGCAACTCGAACGCGCATGCATTTTGCCTTATCATGCATCAGGTCTCATTTCCGTTCGAACGCGTTATCAAACGCCATACGAACGCGAGCATTCTGTTTCATTTCCGTTCGAACGGTTATCAAACGCCATACGAACGCGAGCATTCTGTTTCATTTCCGTTCGAACGCGTTATCAAACGCCATACGAACGCGAACCTTCTGTTTACCGTTCGAACGCGTTTACGAACGCTACACGAATGCGCACACACTGAACTGAGTCTGTCTTATCATATTCATGCATAATTGCCTCTTGGTTGATCTTTCTTGTGTTATATAGCCAACCGTATTATTTGTATTCCTATATTTATCCATTCTATGTGTTCTTGGGATTGTATTCAAGCATGAGTAGGCTGTTAGCATGTTATTTGGTTAATAGGTTCATGAGATAGTACTCAAGCATGATTAGTTTTTTCTTAGTTTTCCATATCATAGGATTGAAATATGTTCATGAGATTGCCATGTGATGTTGCATGTTGTGATGAACTTGTTGATGTATGCATATGAATTTAGAAGCATGATATTTTTGGAAATAAATGTTATTTAAGCCTGGTTAAATTATTACATAAATCCTTTTATTACAAGTGACATAAGTAAGGGACCATTCCGACCCAACGGTTTGAGGTTTTCCCTTTCGAGGGGTGAGTGCGGCCTTAAATCTCATTTTCCCGGTTCACACCGGTGGGTGGCGACTCCATGTTATTTATACTTCCAACTAGGCCGCGAGCCTAGGACAGCACGCGTCGCCCAGGTAGTTGTGTGTTCCCACAGTCTGGCGACTCCACTGGGGATAGAGAATCGGCCCCGAAATATTGTCTTGTAATGTTTGGATTTATGTTTTAATTGACCGTGTCTATAGTGGATAAAGTGAGGGTTTAATCAAAGGCACTTTAAGGCTAGGTAATGGTTTGGTGTCTTCCTTCACTCACTACCTTTCTAGAAGGAAAAGCTGTGAAGGCACCTAGATAGCCATCTACTCGTAGCCTTTTGTGATGGACTAATTTGGAGGACTCGTTGTTTATTCCTGACAACAAGCGATAAGAGCCTAAGAGGCTTGGGTATTTAAGTGAGCCTCGCTCCACCTTCCTCTGGGGAATCTACAACGGGAAATCCATTTGACAGTCCGTCACACACCATAGCTCATTGGCACGTACCTTAGTGTATAAAAAAGGGGTGCGCTCACTTGGTTGCTCGAACCTTGAGTGGGGAGACCTAGTTGTGGGCCATCCTTCGCCGGTGAGAGCCTTTGTCTATACTCTTACTAACCCACCCATAGACCGGGTTGGCTAAAGTAACAATTATTTCCTTGAATATGTGCTTGTGGACCATCCTCATTTGGATGCAGTTGGACTATTGTCAGAAATGCGGGCTTGCTGGGCCATTTAAACTGGGGCAAGTTCGCACCTTATGACTATTAGGCCAAAAGCTTCTGAAATGTTGATAGGCCATTATTGTAGAAATTATTATGTCATGTTTGCATCATCTTTCTTCTATGCTTGTGTTTGGGAACATCGTCGTTTGAACCCATTTGGACCATTTGTCATGGGATATGGGCTTGTTGGGCCATTTAAACTGGGACAAGAACGTATTCCATGACTATTGGGCCAAAGGCTTCTAAGTGATTGATGGGCCACTTTGTGATTGTGTTCGGAACGTTATCATTTGGGTTTAGTCGGGCACTTGTCATGAGATGTGAACTCATTGGGCCATTTAAACTGGGATGGGTTCACTCCTATGACGATTAGCCCGGAAGATTCTAAAATGATAACGGGCCGATTTGTTTGAGAATTTTAGTTGATTTAGTATGTTATATATGTTACATGCATCTCATGCACCCCATGCATACATACATCATGTTAACCCTTGTGTTCTGAAAGCCATCATAGATTCCCGTTGGGTTAGAAAAGAGGGAAGACTCGCACCAAAATACTGAGAACAGACATGAGTGAATCAGATATTGAGGTATCCCGGATAGATCAGTTGGAAAATGGCTTCGCCAAGATTACTGAACAGTTGCAAGCCTTGACTACTGCCATGACAAATATGGCTGTGCCCCGTGCCGGGGGAAATTCTGAGAATGTGAGGCGTGACGAGCCTTCGAATGGGTTGGGGGATGATACCCCGCTTTTGATGATGATATGGCAGAGTATGCAGCAGGCAGAGTATCTGGGTCTCAGGCAGAGTTACAGAAGCTTCGGGATCAGGTTGAAACAGTTACCCGCAAAATGAGGGGTAAGAATGAGGATTTGTTAGATTATGAGGCAATGACGTTCGGAGAACAGCTGCCAGCTCAGTTTAAATTGCCCGACATGGCCAAGTTTAATGGGAATGGAGACCCGAGAGTCCATCTGCAGCAATATGTCTCAGTCATGAGTTCAATGGGCCTATCACAGCGCCAAGTCCAAAAGATGTTTGGGATGTCACTCGAGGGGGCACCTGTGGTTTGGTATCATAGCCTTGAGAAGAAGGTTAAGGAAGATTGGAAGGAACTAGCTGATGCTTTTCTGAAGCAGTATGTTACAGACTTAGAAATTGACTTGTCACTCCGTGATTTGGAGAACACTAAGCAGAAGCCGGAAGAAAGCTTCAAGGAGTATGTAGACCGCTGGAGAAGCCAGCTTCTGAAAATGCAGACTCGGCCCTCTGAAGACAAGAAATCAAAATGATCATCAAGGGCACCAAGCCCTCTATTTATAGTAAGCTGAGGAGGATGACTTCGATGATTTCTGATTTTCGACAGTTGAGGGAAACTGTCATGGATATTGAGGAAGAGGAGGCTGAAAACAGAAAGTTCTATGGCCAGAATAGGCGGACTTTTGGGGGGTATTCTGAGACTAAGCCCGCTACTGCCGAAGTCGCTGCCATCAGGAACGGCAATTCTCCAACCTTGGTAGGCCTTTGTCGAAGGTATTTGAAAAGTTACAAGGACAAGGAATCTTGAAACCCTTAGAAGGCAAGCCACTTCCGCACCCCCCACCACCACACATAAATGTGAACCTTTATTGTCACTTCCACCAGCTACATGGCCATGACACCGACAACTGCACCCGCCTCAGGCATGAAATTCAAGATCTCATAGATTCCCATAAAATACCCAACCCATAAAGAAACCATCAACCACCAAGCTTCTTACATGGATGGCAGTGAAGAACCATAGGCCGAGGAAGAAGGCAGTGCTGCGGATGATGGAGATGTTCCTCCTAGTCTATTTGATCCAGTTTTTTAAATGGCATTGATTTTGTTACTTTTCGAACTCTTTTCCTCAATAATAATAAAGACGTTCATTTTGCTGAAACTCTCCTGCAATATGAGTATATTTGAGAAAAGTATTCAACCTTGGTACTACGGAATCCAGTGATGAACACGGGGAACCTTCGAAATAAGCAAACAGAAAAGATAAGATAGACATTCAGAAATTGGGAAATAGAGCCAGTAAAAATATCAGACTTAGAAGGGAATTAGTTCGCCGAGCCGATCAACGTAGACAGATTGAAGAAGTAGCTTGTCTGAGGAAGAGAAAGCTAAGCAGTCACCAAGAGAATTGAAGGAAGACCTAGCCCAACGGGATAGGAAACCCAATCATGCATGCATGCATACACGTAACATATTTACTTCCTTTTTGTGTTTGTTCTATTTTGTAATAAAAGGTTTCAAAGGAGAAAAAAGAAAGCGCTGAATGCAAGCCAACCAGAAGCAGTAACAGTACAATGTCAGCAATCTTCAGGAACGAATCACATGGGCGAGGCCCATATCATCAGTATCAGTTTGGGATGGATCCCGAGGGTCGAGGCCCACATCAGTATCAGTCTGGGGACGAAGCCCATAATCAGTAGCAATTAGGGCCGAGGCCCACATCAGCATCAGTTTAGGGCAAGGCCCACAACAACATCAGTTTAGGGCGAGGCCCGTATTAGCATCAGTATCAGTCTTGCCGGGTATGGCATTGGGGGGCGAGGCCCACATTACATCGGATCAGTTCTGCCGAGAATGGCCCCGAGAATGGAGATATAGTCCGGGAATGGACAGTTCAAGAATGAACAAGCCGAGAATGGCACTCCAAGAATGGAACACAGTTCAAGAATGAACAAGCTGAGAATGGCAATCAAGAATGGAGCAGAGTTCAATATGAACAAGTCGGAGATGACACTCCGAGAATGGAGATATAGTCGGGAATGGACAGTTCAAGAATGAACAAGCCGAGAATGGCAATCAAGAATGGAACACAGTTCAAGAATGAACAGGCCGAGAATGGCACTCCAAGAATGGAAGCACGGTTCGGGAATGGACCACCTCACGATAACAGTTCGGGAATGAACACCTCACAGTAACGGTTCGGGAATGGACCAATTACAGTAACAGTTCGGGAATGGACACCTCACAGTAACGGTTCGGGAATGGACAAACTCACAGTAACGGGAATGGACCACCTTACGGCAACGGTTCGGGAATGGACCACATCACAACACGGTTCGGGAATGAACCAGGGGTCGCAGCACCTCACCACCTAAATCAGCTCAACACGTGGAGAGTCAAGTGGCAGTTGGCGAGCCAGGTAAGTGAAAATGCATTGCATAACTTTGATAGGATTGTCACTGTTGCACATTACACAAGTCCCATCAAATTGGGGGAGACTGTAGGCACTGCATTTTTACACATAAGTCCCTATGATGAGTCTCATTTTGGAGACACTACCTTTTAAGTCACGGAGATCATGGAAAACGGACATCGGAAGGGGGAATTCAGAATAAACAAGTTCACTGTCTTCGTTGGTGCTGCGTTCGTTACTTCGTTCGAACGTCAGGCAGATTGCGG